>CAUYLG010074473.1:0-88124 GCA_963573385.1 Cacajao melanocephalus | reverse complement strand
GTTAGCTATTACTGATGTTTGGCAGATAAATTGGGCTTTATCTGCAACTCTTGGGAAGAATTAACTGTACATGTACTGATGGTTACTAGGTTTTTTTGTTTTTGTTTTTTGTTTTTGGGGCTTTTTGTGTGTGTGTGACGGAGTCTCTCTCTGTCGCCAGGCTGGAGTGCAGTGGTGTGATCTTGGCTCACTGCAACCTCTGCCTCCCAGATTCAAGTGATTCTCCTGCCTCAGCCTCCCAAGTAGCTAGGATTACAGGCATGCACCACCACAGCCATCTAATTTTTTTGTATTTTTAGTAGAGGTGAGGTTTTACCATGTTGGCCAGGATGGTCTCAATCTCCTGACCTTGTGATCCACCTGCCTCGGCTCCCCAAAGTGCTGGGATTACAGACATGAGCCACTGTACCCAGCCAGTTACTAGGTTCTTAATGTGGAAACAAGTTCAATATTGTTTTCAAAGCATTTGCCTTAAATTTGTCAGTCCTACTGTCCTGAAGGGAATTGACAAAAATAAGTATTAAAGCAAATGGCCATATTTGGACCACTTTTAATTCTGCCCTAATTCTAGTACTTTGTAATTGTGTAGATAAGCAGTATAGAGAGGGAATATTTTAAGCCATGTTAATTTTAAGCCGTGTTAAAGCCATGTTTTGTTTTCTTACGAACTTACACATTCCATTAATTACTATGACACATTTTGATTTTGTAAAATGTGCTGTTGAATTAAGAGACTTTACTTCATTCTTTACCCAAGTTGAATGATTAAAATATAAAATTTAGTAGAGTACTGAAACATTTCAACATTTACTCTTTAAGATAGAATTATATTTGGAGTACACCAGTTGTGTACTTGTATTAGTTCGTTTTCATGCTGCTGTTAAAGACATACCTGAGACTGGATAATTTATAAAGGAAAGAGGTTTCATTGACTCACAGTTCCACATGGCTGGAGAGGCCTGATAATCATGGTGGAAGACAAAGGAAGAGCAAAGGGATGTCTTACATAGCAGCCGGCAAAGAGAGAGTTTGTGCAGGGAAAGTCCCCTTTATAAAACCATCAGCTCTCATGAGACTTATTCACTGTCATGAGAACAGCACAAGAAAGACCTGCCCTCGTGATTCAGTTACCTCCTACCAGGTCCCTCCCATGATACATGGAAATTATGGGAGCTACAATTCAAGATTTGAGTGGGGGCACAGCCCAACCATATCAATACTTGTATCTGGTTCATGGAAACTGTAATTATAGCTGCAGGCTCTGGAGACAGAATGCCTGGGTTCAAATTTTTGTGTGTCTAGTTCTTAGTTCTTTGACCTGACCCATCAGATTTTCCTTCATCTCTAATCAGCACCTGTAAACTAGAAATAATACTAGTACTAACCTCATAGGGATATTAGAAATATCAAATGGGAGAATCCAGAGAAAGTGTTTAGCTCAATACCTGGCCCAGAATAAGCATTTATAATGTAATCTAGTAATTGTAGAATAGCAGCAGGAGGGGTAAAAGAATAGAGCAAGAACCAGGCAGAAATAAAGTATTCTTGAATCCTTTCTTTAAAATAAGAGTGTTCACAAAGAAAAAAAGAAAAAAAGAAGAGTGTTCATGTTGTGGAGATCCAGTTTCACACTGTAGTTCTCAAACACTGGTGTGTGCCAGAGTCCCTGCAGTGCTTGGAGCCCATTCTCACAGTTTCTGATTCAGTAGGTCTAGGCTGGGGTCAGAGGATTTGCATTGTTTACAGGTTCCCAGGTGATGCTGATGCTGCACATCGAGGGACCACACTCTGACCACCACTGGCCTCAAGTATTTATTTAAATTGTGCACCAAAGATATCATTGATTGATATGAAATAATAGTAATAATTGCTTGAAGTGTATAAAGTTCCTGTCTTTCAAGAAGCAAAAAACCTCTAATAAATGTAACCTTAAAATACATGATTTGTCTTCACTTGGGATGGGGAGATTGGGGAGGCATAGGTCTCTGCCCAGCACCCATTTAAGAGACTGGTCTGAAGGTGAGCATCAAGTCCGGTGGAACTCTAGGGTTAGGATCAGGAATCCTGGAGCCCACCTAATACTTTCTCCCCCAGAAAATGGTCTCTCCCCCATTTCTATAAAGTCATCCATTTATAGACTGGTCATGCAGGTCACTAAAGATCTGCTGGTTGACCCTGATGATGTTCCACACGTTTTCCTTAAACACACACTCATGCGTTCAGTCTTTAAATGCCCTGAAAACATTCATAAAATACATTTGAAAGTGACAAATTTCCTTTTCTCAACTGTCTCTCAGCAGCAGAAAAAGATCTCAAATTGATGTTTCAGTAAAATATGTGCACGTTAAAAACAGATTTTTTTAAAATTGAGAATGACAGACTAGAACAGCAGAGTTTAAGGATGCAAATCCTTGCTATGAGCTCTGTGTGTTTGTTGCCACCACATACAGTCATATACACAGCCTTTATTTATACATATAAAAAGACTTCTGCCACAGACTTCTATACATAACCTTTACAAAGTGTAATGTATATGAAATAGTAATTAAACCACCCATCTTTGCTGCCTTGTATACTTTTCTAGTGTTCTCCAAAAAGCAATACAAACTGTGCATTTTTGCTTTTGCATAGTATATTATCCTGTCATTTTGAGATTTAACATTTTAACACTATCACCATTAAGTATGAGCCTACGAAATTTCACCTAACACCAAAGAAGACAAACAATAGCATAGACTGTCCTGGTTCTGTTGATTTTGTCCATGTCCTCAGGTTTTATATGTGTGTTATTAAGATATTTTGTGCTGTAGATGTACTGACTCTCCATTCTGAAATTGACTACAGCCAGCTCTCCTTTAGTACTTGGGAACATGGTTCTATTCAGTTCTCACCCCAGTTTTCATGGTTTTCTGTTTGTTCTGTTCTGCCATCTGATCTAGAGTCGCCTGGCACTGCCAGTGTTCCGCTTAGAGTTCAGAACTCTTGGCGACGATCCCAGTTTTTCTCTCAGTCAGGTAAACTGCATACTGGGTAGCTATATTTCTTTTGTGTAAAAATCCATGTTGGGAAAATCAGTGATGTCTGGCACTTGTCTTCATTTCTGATTTCCGGAAAAAAAATTATTTCTTATGCACAGTTAGCAAAGAGCTAGCTCTTTGATATCGCTATCAGTTATGCTAAAATCCGGGGCAGGGGGAATCATAGAACTTTATGTTGATTTCAAGAATTCAAAGAAATAATAGTATTCATCATTTTCTTAATAGTTCCCTGCTTAAAAATCAAACAAAAAAAGAGATTAAAAGCATTTACCAGAAACTGATCATGGCTCTTTTGTTAACTGTGTCACTGTGTTGGCTTCCTGGGTGACATCTGGCCTCTCTTTATATGGTACTTCTCTATGCCAGACAGTGAGGGAACTGCTCAGTCAAGCCAGAATGCAAGATGCATTAAGAACCAGTACTAACAGGAATAGTTGTTGCTTCCTATAGTCTAGTACCTGGTGTTAATTGATATGATCAATCACTTGATGGTGGTTGTAACTTCTTCTGGTGATGGGTACAATCTGCTACAGGGGTTGTCTGCTTTGGCTTACCACACACACATACACAAACAAAAAATTGATTTAAAGCTGATGAAGGAACTACATTCCACTGATAGGATCAAAAACAAAGACAATTAGAAGATACTCACATTCGTATTTTTTTTTTCGTTCTTCTCTCTCTGTGCAGTGGATTCTCCAAGCAGTGAAAAGTCACCTGTTACAACACCTGTAAGTCACTCATTTTAAGGAATAAGATTATGAGTTAGTGTGATTTTAATTTATAACATTTGATTCACTTAAAGAATATTCAACCAAAATTGAGACCCAATTGATTTTTAAAAGAATAATTAAAATTCATGTATAATGCCGTCAGGTAAATTATGAAGACATGAATTATCATTATATGGAATTGTTACTGTGCCTGGAAATAAACGGTGAGTCGAGAAAGCAAAATAAGAATTGATATTGACTATGGTGGGCTTCTTGGATTAGCTGTTGGAAGCGGGGAGGGGGGACAGGGTGGTGGGAGGAGGATTCCCTGCTCCCAATAGCTAATCCAAGAGGCCCACCATAGTCAATATCAATTCTTATCTATAGGGAAATTGTGTCCCTTAGGGAGTTCCTAAATGCCTCTGCAGAACAGAGAAGGGATCCATCACTTGTTGCATAATCCTTGATGTCCTCAGCCACATTTCAAAACCGGGGACTATGTGTGGAGGCTTAGTCCCAAGCCAATACCAGGAATCCTGAGTTTCCTGGGAAGCTGAGTTCATTGATGATGGATGGGAACCCCAGAATGATCCCAAAGCTAGCATCCAGGGCACAGATCTCAAGATTTCCATTTTAAATTGCATTTGGAACAAAGATGTCCGTTGTTCATGCCCCTTGGGGAGGGGTGGAGAGGAAGGGCATTCCAAAGAAACACATTCTCATTTCTGGTTTATGGAAAATAGAGAAAGAAAGACACAATCACTGGCCCACTTAAGTAAATCCTCTGAAAATTTCATGTGCTTTTGATAGTAAATGGCTCATGATAGAATAGAAAATAAAAGAAACTTGAAATAAATAAAGCTTCAAGAGGAGATAAGCATTGGATTATGCTGGCCTCCATAGACTGGCTGTTTTTGGTCAGACTTGGAGTACCTGAGGCCCTTGGGACTATGAAAAGGAGGAACTCTGACTGTAGGAGATGCATTACCCAGCATGAAGGGATTCCATTCATTTATTCAACAAATATTTGTGGAAAGCCTAAAAATGTAAGGCCTTGGAGTCATTAGGAGAGTGAGGGACCCTTCCTGCCTCCTGAGGAATCCCTAGGCCAGAGGAAGATACAGACTTGTAAACAGGTAAATTGGAGGACAAAGTGGGTTAAATGCTATTCTTTCTGACTTCCTCTAGCACCTTTTATATCTCTTATGATAGTTATCACACTGCCTTCTGGTCACATGTATATATTGGTCACTCTTCACCCCTCACGCACTCAGGTGTAAGCTCCACCAGGCTGAGCCACTTGGCCAGCTGGTACCCACCCTGGCCCACAGTCAGCGCCCAGCAAATAATCTGCAAAAGAAGGAGCAAGGTCATTGTTTCATTCTTTCTTGTTTATCTGGCTGGTTTTTTCCGCTTTATCCTCCTCTTAAAATACCCACTGCTTTTCTCTCTTGCCTTTTAATACATATTCTGTATTTTCTGTGCTCAGTCCTCCCACTCTGTACTTCCTCCTCCTATCTGCCTACTCCTTACTTGACTTATTCCTGAGAGCCTAGTGAAATTTAGAAATTAAATAATTCCTAGTTGTTTCTCTTATTTTCCTGCTATTGGACTTTTCTCAGTGGTCTTCTATGGCTTTATTCACATAAACATCTTCTTTTCCCTCAAAAGACAAAGAGGGGCCATGCCCCTGGAAGAACTTCTGAATGTTTAAACCGCCTCCGAGTTATGGGAGAATGACAGGTGGAGCCGACTTCCAACACCATTAAATTCCAGTAGAATTTCCCATCTGGTGTAACCACATTTGGACAACATTTATGGTCATCCAAGGGAGTTTGGGAAATTTTAGATGACAGATCCTCTTCAACTTAAGAACGGGGTTACATCCCAATAAACTCATCATAAGTTGAAAATACTTAAGTCAAAAATGCATCTGATACGCCCAACCTACAGAATATTATAGCTCAACCTCGCCTACCTTAAATGTGCTCAAAACATTTATGTTAGCCTGCAGTTGGGCAAAATCATCTCACACAAAGCCTATCTTATGATAAAGTGTTGAATATCTCAGGAAATTTATTAAATACCATTCTAAAAGTGAAAAACAGAATAGTTGTTTGGGTATTTGAAGTACAGTTTCTACTGACTGCGTATTGCTTTTGCACCATCATAAACTTGAAAAATTGTTAAGTTAAACCATCCTAAGTTGGGGACCATCTGCATATATAATTAAATGATTTGCCCCTTGCATAACATCTCAGAGCCTGTAATATGCTAATATACAGTGTGAATCTCAAGAGTGGCAAGCAGGAAGTGATAAGCTAATATCTCTAGCTTATTGGCCCACTTGTATTTAACTATGCTGTGAGCATCATGGCCATCCCAATCAATTGCAGGAAACACAGCAGCAAGAGTACAAAATGAGGCCCATGTTTGATTTGTCCAAATATATTAAAGTTCTAAATATTTTTGAAGTTATAAATCAAGCATCACCCATGTCCTGGCCTGCATTCTCTGCCTGAGGATACTTTCCTGGGCCAGCCCACCTGCCATGCACCTGAATGCTAATGTGGACCTGTTGGGAGCCAGGCAGAGTCGGGGGTGGGCTGGCCAGGTACCCGAGACACTAACTGGATCTATCAAAACCTTGGATAGGACTGTCCCTGTCCATCTTCCCAGGTTACCAGGGTACATAGATTCTACCTGCACCCCTCCCCACCCCAACCCTGTTTCCCATCCCCCAACAACTTCCCTACCCTTGCTTTGTTTTTTCTACTCAAGATTCCCAGGCAGTTGCCTCGCTATCCTACCCCATCAGAACAAAGGGAAGGGAGGAGCACAGTCACTGGGAACCTGGTCTCTCTGGGCATCTACTCTGGGTGACTGGGGCAGCTGACTTTAAACACAGCAGCCCCTCTTTTCCTAGTTTCCCAGGGGCAGGCTGTGATTTTCCTTCCCCACCCACACCCTCCCAGTCTCATCTTCTGTACACCTGCTTTGGTTCATGCATTTTTCTCCATTATTCCTCATTATTTACTTGGTTCCCAAACTTGCAAAAACTTTTATTAATTCAGAAAGGAAATAAGTCCTTGGGCTTGAGTGTTTGTGTCTTGTGGGCCCCAGGTGATCTGTTTGCCTGGATCTTAGGGGGTAGTGGTGAGCATTGGTGAGTTAGATAACCCACTATAGGGAAAGCTGGTGTGGAAAAGCAACAGCAGTATAAAAGATTAGTTTCATAGCATGGGAAATACCACTTCTTACAAAATGCATTTCTCTAAAATAACCAGTCTTGTTTGCTTAGACCCAGGATCAATATGCAGAATGAGCACCTTAGGCTCAGAAGCATGAATGCATTTCAGAGAAATCACTTCTAAGAGAAATGAAGCAAAGCCTTCCAATGCCAGTGGCTAATTACTTTGTGTTTTTATTAGCTCCAAAAAGATTCACAGAATCATGTCAGCATCTTGGAAGTAAACCAAAGAAGGACTAAGATTAAAAAATGGTTTCTGCCACCAAAGAGGATGTTTAGATATGGGAAGCCTTCTGCTTCTGTGTGTCAATCTGGGTGCCAGGCCAGAAGCCAATTGTCTTCTCTTGACCTGGCCTATCCCTTGAGGACATGGCTCAATTCTGATCATGGTTTTATTTTTCTGAGCAGTTTAAGTTCTGGGCATGGGACCCAGAAGAGGAGCGCAGGCGACAGGAAAAGTGGCAACAGGAACAGGAACGTTTGCTCCAGGTAGGTCTGGGTTTGCTGCCTTTTTTTTTTTTTTTTCCTTTTTTTCCCCTCGTACTTTTCATTGCATAAGTAGACTTTTAGCACAGGAAATGAATGGAGTCGAGTTTTTCTCAGAAGTTAGTGAGTCTCAAGTCAGTTCCTTTTGTGTCCATGTAACAGAGTACCCTGTGTCTCATTCTTCCTGCCAAAGACTACAGTAATAAACATGATGAAAAACCATTCATATTAATGCTTAACCAAAAAACCCTCCAAGTATGGTTAAGGACCAGTCTACCCATTCATTGCCTCCTTAGTTGTCAATCAATTTCCAGTCCAAGTGGCAGTGGGAATGAATTATCTAAAAGCTCTCTGCTGGCATACACATGAAATAAAATTTAGCCTCAGTCTAGATTTGTAAATAGAAATGTTTGCTCTACCTTTGAGAGCTGGGCACAGTGGCTCGTGATTGTAATCCCAGAACTTTGGGAAGCTGATGTGAGTGGATCACCTGAGGTCAGGAGTTGGAGACCAGCCTGGCCAACATGACGAAAGCCCATCTCTACCAAAAATACAAAAATTAGCCAGGTGTGGTGGTGCACACCTGTAATTCCTGCTACTCAGAAGGCTGAGACAGGAGAATCGCTTGAACTCAGGAGGCAGAGGTTGCAGTGAGCTGAGATCCCACCACTGTACTCCAGCCTAGACAACAGAGTGAGGCTGTCTCAAAAAAAAAAAAAAAAGAAAGAAAGAAAAGAAAAAGAAATGTTTGCTCTACCTTTATAAAAAGCTGCTGATTATCAATTCTAGAAAAATTCTGGTAGTAAGTTCATCACACTCCTACTTCATGCCAGCTTTATGGATTAACAGGGCTTCAGAAGGTAACCTAGCAACCTGAAGAACTAACCCAGGTTGAGTACCTGGGATATGCCAGGAACTGTGGTTAGTGCTTGACATTTTTACCTCATTTAATCCTCAAACAGCACTTCAAAGTATGTCTTATTAGCCCTTGTTTGCAATTGAAGAAAGTAAAGCTCACCAAAGTTAAATTAATTGTCCAGGGTTACACAACTAACAGGTGTCAAGCCCAGATTCAAATCTAAGTCTGGATGACTTTAAAACTCATGCTCCTTCCACTACATTCCTACTAGTACTGATTTTACAATCAATCAATAAAGGAAAATAATGTTAAATCTCATTAATTTTTATGCCTTTCTGCTGCTTATAGAAAGCAATATTTAATGCAAGTTTATTTTGCTTACTTTTTCTTTTCTTTCTTTCTTTTATCTTTTTTGTTCTAATCCTTTTGGCTTAATTCCCAGGGATGAGGTGGTGGAGGGTGAGTAGTTGATGGTAGTGTGGTTTGGGCTCTGCCTGTTAAGTTTGGCATTTTGGAACTTGCAGAAGGGTAAGCCTTCAATACCAAACTGTTAGTAGGAACCCTATTCATCAAAGTCCTGGGGCTACTGGGATTTGAGGTCCATTGGGAGATCTCAGTGCAGCCCTGCCCATCTGCTCTTCTCTGGGAGAGTAGGTGCTCATTCCCCAGCTAAATGGTGAACAGCCAAGAGTCAGATTTCCACACTATGAAGTCAGGCAAATGTGCTCCCCACTGTGATACTCTATTACACACCAAGGGGTGACCTTGGTAACAGATGCAGGCACCCGACCTTTGTATTGCTCCTGTGTCTCTGACTTGTTGCCTGGTATGGCATTGTGAGTTATGGGCCAAGGTGTTCATAGGAGAGGGTCAGAGGGGGGCGGCGAGAGAGAGAAAGAGAGAGAGAGAGAGAGAGAGAGAGAGAGAGAGAAATACTGCACCTTTCATTCTCTGCATCATCAGTTCATCCTCTTGGCAGGGTAACATGTGATGTAAGCTCCTAGACCAAGAAGCCTAAGAAGCTTTTATGTAGTTTTAAGGTCTCTTTCCTGTATTCTAAAAAGCCCCTGAAGTCCCTCTCTAAAACTTTACATTATTTGATTTTCATAATAAATTTTTACCTGGAGATAAGGAGCATGCCGTGGGTTGATCAACAGTGATTTTCTTCAAGTTAATAAGAATACCAGGCTCCAGAGAACACCAAGAAAGTCCTTCTGCTCCTAAGATACCGACAAAACAGGTGATGCCTGGAGGAAATTTCAGTGCCTTCCCCATGAAGACAGAAGCAGATTTGTTTCAGCCTTGAAGAGAGGATTGATAATCAGCCTAAAATATTTGAGTGTGTGTACTGCACATCAATGGTTCCTTTGTCTCTGTCATGTCAGGAAGCCATTCCCAAGGCATCAGGAGTGTCACTTCTCATTTTATGCATTAATTTCAATCCCCATTTATTCATTTCTTCTCATCAGCTGTCAAGGATTCCAGTCACAATTCGAACACCAGTTTTATTCATAGTATGTTCTTTTTTCCCCCAGAAAAGGTGACTTGTGCTGCATTATTTCTAAAAACAAAAATGATGGTTCTGAAGTACTCTAATGGACTGTTTAAAAACTACTCTTAATTCAGAAGTTACTTAAAGTTAGGAAGACTCTATTTTGGTAGAACAGTTACAAGCAAAGAGTAATTCAGCTACTCAGCTAATGATCATCATGTCCACTGTGGACCTTTATGTATTGTCTGTCTTACAAACCTTCAAGGTTTTTCATCTTTTATCACACTTTTCTCCGCAATGCATTTCTATTAGTGGAATGGTAAAACTCATCTCTAAAGGGCCCAGTAAAACCATACTATTGGTTTAGCTCACCTGGACCAAAATCGGAGTGAAGGAGGATTTTAGAGGCTTTCCACCTTTCCGTCTTTTCTCTTTCTGTAAGCGAATATCTACTCATATATCTAAGAAACAATTCTGTAAAACATGAGCAGCCGAAAATACTGCTGTCCATTGGATTTTTATGTTCCCAAAATGTTTGAGTGCTACAAAACAGTATGCCCTTTTTATTGCATGAATCAATCAGATTCAGAATGCTTGGAAGAAGAAGAAAATCTTGCAACGTGTTGTACATGATGGTTTAGTGGGGGGAATTCCCGATGATATATGCAGTGGTCAGTTCAGAACAATCTATGGAAATTCCATAACAGGAGAGATACCAGAAGGAGCAGGACAAGCTGAAAGAAGAGTGGGAAAAGGCCCAAAAGGAGGTGGAAGAGGAAGAACGCAGATACTACGAGGAGGTAGGAAATTCCCAAGAAGGAATTTGACCTTGTCGTCCCAATTCCTCAAAGTTTAGCAACACTCTCTGTGTCTGTGGCATGCAGATGCATGTGGCTGTGGCTGTTTACTGGCAGTAGAATCCCATTAACCTCTTTAAAATAGTCATGTCATGTAGGTTCTAAAAGACCACAATTCCTTGCAAATATAGTTTGTGGTAAGGTTGTGTTGACTTACAGTCAAGGGAGACGATACAATTACATCTGTTCTCTGGTCCGTGAGTCAGATTCTTGATTGATCTTGCAGAAGTGACATGAAAGAATCAGTTGCATTCATTTGTGTGTTTGTTTGTTGTTTGCTACTAGTGAATTAATTTTATGATGATAATTTTGATACTAAGGCTGAATGAATGCATTTACTGTAGAGCACTAAAGAGATTTGGAGGAGAAGAGAATTTTGTTTAGGTTCATTTTGTTTTTTAAATGAATAAGCCAGAACGCATTAGACAATTTAAAGCGGGCTGCATTTTATGGATGTTATCTACAATTTGTTCATAGTTAATATTGTTGGTGAATTTTGTATCCAACAATACTTTTTGTGCATAATCAGATCCCTAATGGCATTTCTAATTAGGCTTCTTGCATCACTCTAACTAATTAATTTGCAAAGACTTTGTTTTTCAAAATTAAATGTTAATTTCTAAATTATTGCCTATGGAGAGTATTATATGATTTGCATGCTTTGGGAAAATAAGACTTTTTAAAATGCCCTGCTTGTTTGCACATATTCTGATTTTTTTCTAAATGCCTTAATGACATTTTTCTCTTGACAAATATGATTTTAACTTTTCCCCCTTTACTGATTTCTGTCCTTCCCCTTAGGAGCGTAAGATAATTGAAGACACTGTGGTTCCATTTACTATTTCTTCAAGTTCCGCTGACCAGCTGTCTACCTCCTCCTCCATGACTGAAGGCAGTGGGACAATGGTGAGACCACAGATTAAAAGCAATTTGTGAAATAAATAAACCTAAATAGAAGTACAAAACCCCAAGACCAGGGTTACCCACCAGACTCAATAGTTTAAATCCAAGACTAGCTAGTCCCCTAGAATCACGTCAGCTACTATGTGGCTGTTGTACCCCATTGTTCCATCACTGCTGCAGCCAGACTCTAGAGTCATTTCCTGGGGAGTGGTAAAGTCATTACCCCAGAAAGATCTATCCCAGTAGGCTGGCAGCCAAAGTCTCTCCACACCTCGCTGGCAAGATCTCAATTAGGGAAGTCATGTTCTGGATTATTCTTCTCATAGCCCAGTTCCCAGATCATTCATTCATTCAATAGGCATTTATTCCCCTCTGCCATACCATATATTCATTTCCATTGTTTGGCAGCAGCAGAGATGTCAGTAATATGTTTTCCACCAGCGACTGTGAAAATTGCTTCTAACCCCCCACATTCCACAAGACGTGTCGTCCCAGCTACCTGGGAGGCTGAGGCAGAAGGATCCCTTGAGCCCAGGAAGTAAAGGCTGCATTGAGCATGATCTTGCCATTATACCACTGTACTCCAGCCTGGCTGAGAGAACAAGACCCTGTCTCTAAAGAACAAACAAACAAACAAACAAACAAAACTAGCCAGTACATGCTGGGCTTAACATTTAGATGATGGGTGGGTGCAACAGACCACCGTGGTACATGTTTATCTACGTAACAAACCTGCATATCCTGCATATGTACCCTGAAACTTAAAAACAAAACAAAAAACAAACAAAAAACCCTAAATAAATAAAAGAACTTATGTAGGGCAGCACTAAAAACAAACAAAAATCACAAGAAATTTACGTGTTGTCTTTGAAGGCCAGAGAGAGCCTAAAGGGTCTGGTCTGCCTCCACATCCCCCAAATAAGGTCATAGAAGATGGAAGTACCAGGCAGAAGTTATATCAAGACCTGGATAGTCCATAATTTACATAAGAGAAAATAACTTGTGGATGTGGATGCCAGAAAACCACTTGTCCTAAAATGAGCAGCCCTATGACTGTTTTATTTTGAAAGAGCGGTTTTCTAATCAATTCCCTTTTGTGATAACTTTCAAAAGAGATTCAGATTATACATTTATCCCAAATAGTTGGAAATCCGTGGCTATTCAGTTAATTTGGACAACTGTTCTTTAAATTATAGGCAACATGATTGAAAGATACTTCAGATATCCCTGGCCAGAGATAAGTGTTATACTATGTGTTTAAAATGTATGCTTAAGATTATCCTTTTCTCCTTAGAATAAGATAGACCTGGAAAACTGTCAAGATGAAAAACAAGACAGAAGATGGAAGAAATCATTCCAGGGAGACGACAATGACTTATTGCTGAAGACTAGGGAAAGTGATCGACTGGAGGAGAAGGGCAGGTATGAACCCAGCTCAGGCCGTCCATGAAAATGTACAAAGCTGGGCTCTGCTCATGCACTCCCAGGAAGGGTACTCATTGCTGATGCAAATTATATTCAGCTTTGAAATGAATGTTCCAATGACACATTACATATTGCTTGGACATATTGTAATAGTTCTAAAATCAGTGTCCTTATGCTCTTGAATATAAATAGCCTTCTTTTTTTTCTCCTTTTTTTTTTTTCTTGAGATGGAGTCTTACTCTGTCATGCAGGCTAGAGTGCAATGGCATGATCTTGGCTCACTGCAGCCGCCACCACCCAGGTTCAAGTGAGTCTTCTGCCTCAGCCTGCTGAGTAGCTGGGACTACAGGCATGTGCCACCATGCCCAGCTAATTTTTGTATTTTTAGGAGAAACGGGATTTCTCCATGTTGATCAGACTGGTCCTGAACTCCTTACCTCAGGTGATCCACTCGCCTCCGCCTCCCAAAGTGCTGGGATTACAGGCATGAGCCACCATGCCTGGCCTAAATAGCCTTATTTTAAAATAGACAAACTCTCTTTTAAACAAAAGGGGACAGTATCGGTCATCAAAGGAGTATGTTGTCAATTCAAACAATTCAAAGCCCCAAACCCCTAAATTATACTCACTTGAAATGATGAATGTGTCTGGAGTGATAGAAATTGAAATGAGACCCTGGGGTCCCACCACTGTGGTTTCACTGTGGACCTGCACTTGGCCATTCTTATCCCCTAAGCTGGTAGAAACCGTGTTTACCCTGGGGATACTATAAAGGATAACCAACTAATCAGCTGGTTGTGGGTAGTCACCCCACCCATGGGTTCTACTGTGTTCCATGGGAGATCAGAAAAGGACAGCTAGAGACTCCTGGAGCACTCAAAATGAGCTCAGACTGGAGCAGACTCTGGTTGTGGCTGTGAGTTGTAATGGGTTTATTGATGCCACCCCACCCCATCCCTTACCTAGAGGGGACCCACAGAAAGCCCAAGAAGCTGGCAGTGCTCTGCCACTAACGAGTTCTTCATGAGAAAGATGTTTGCCTCTAGGGGTCTGAGATACCAGGTAGGTGTTGGCAAGAGTACATGCCTGTGCACACACAGAGCATCCCAGAGTGATCTGAAGGCATGAAAGGCTAAGTGTCATTTTCAAAGGCTGGCCAGCTTGAAAGGTGGGCTGGGAACAGAGCTCTCCTGGCGGGGTTTTGCTCTGATAATTCCCCTATGCTCATCAGCTGGAAGACTGGTTAAATTGTCAGCTGCAGGTGCTCAGGGCTGTGTCCAGCAACTGCAGAGCCCTTGGATGACTTTCCAGTTTACACTCTTTAAGGGGACTTTCCAGTTTTATGCAATGGAAACCACTAGTCAGGAAGAGCTGAATGATGCTGATAAGCTGTTCACATGAATTTTTGCCGTATCTCCAGACAGGCATTTTACATGAATTTTAGCTAGTCCTCCAGACTATGCCTGTTGTCAGCAGAAAAACTTTTATCTCCTTCATCTCTTCATTCTTTGCACACACATGCCACCGAAAGGCTAGTGAGTTACCGTGGTCTTCAAAGGTTCCATGTGGCCAAATGATTTTTACAATAAATCCTCTCTTGTGAACATCAGGGGATTCTAGTTAGCTCTGGCATTCCTTGAAATTATTAGAATAAAGACCTTTGTGGACAGAGGAGACATCAGAAATGACAGTTTGTTGAGCTTGTTAAATGGATGGATGATAGAAATTTGTAGTACTTTATCATTTTCAATCTATTTTAAAATAGAATAAACAGTGTCATCTCTTTTTTTATATTGTAATTGGTACTTTCATCCTTTACGTTATAGGACAAGTAAGTTGGATTCAGTTGCTTTTTTCTCTTCTCTGAAGTATACCTCTTTATTTTGACAGCCTAACACAAGGGCCCTTGGTTCATTCTGGGAACCCTGTATCAAAAGGAGTCCATGAAGACCATCAGCTGGATACTGAGGCTGGGGCCCCACACTGTGGAACGAACCCACAGCCCGCTCAGGGTAAGAATGGAGAAGACCAGTTTCATTCAATGTTTAAATTGTTGTAAGACCCCCGCATTGTCCAGAAAGATATGATCTCTGCTGGCTGCAGGCTTCTCTCGAAGGGCCCTGGACTTCTAGCTTATGCCCAATGTATAATGAATAAACTCCCACCACCATGTGCCCAGATTCTATAGGAACTTGCTGGGGACTCGGTGAGACCTGAGAGGGTATTAGCGCTTTAAAAAAAAAAATGTAACTTTACAGAAAACCTTTGACCTTCGTAAGTAGTACATTCTGAGACTTCCTCAAATTCCCACTTCCACCTTTGGATACAATCTCCCCAGTAAAATGGTTATGGGGGAATGGAATCCTCAAAGCCGGGTGAGATACGGGTGCTGGAATGTTAGAAAGGTCCTATGAGCTCCTATTGCCATTTCACCCTCATTCCCACCTGTGTCTCCCACGCTCCTGGCTCACCACAAGAAGACTCAAATGTATTCCTCACCAAAATGATTAGATTCTATATGCCGAGGGTCTTCAGGATCATTCATAGATAACTGAAACTTCAAATGTTGAATTACATAAAGAAGAGGAGTGAGCTAAGAGGTTGAAAGAGTGACCCTGGTAAATGTGTTTATTGCTAAAGCAAATCTGGCTGACCAAATAAACATTTTTAATGGTGGAATTGATGAATTTTGCCTTACATTTTTTGGCCTGTTGTCTATACATATATTTACCTGTGTTGATTATAATATATAAGCATAGATTTGTATGTGTTCCCAAACAGAGATATCCTGCAAGCTGAATACCACTCAGGTGCTGCATGGAGTTAAACCACATCACAGTTGGTGTGATCCATGGGTCAGAGAAAGCAATGGCTATTCACTGTGTTTTAGAAATTATGTTCCAAGTTACAATTGCATCTGCCCAGATTTGCTTTCTTTCATGTATAAGAAGTCGGTAAAGTACTGTTTTATGACATCAGAAATCAGCCAGCAGAAAGGGCTTGGTTCCTGACCTCCTTTATTGCCAGAACTAAATCACGATACAGCAACTTAAGTGGCCTCTCTAACTGCCACGTGCCCATGACCTGGATGAAATTGCTATGATATCTCAACAGGCATTAGCACTTTTAAAGAAATGTGACTTACTAGGTAGTAAAGTGATTTTACTGTGCGCTACATTTATGTTCTTTAATTGGCCTCAGATCCATCCCAGAATCAGCAGGTATCAGATCCAATGCACAGTGCAGAAGACGTGAAGCCAAAAACCCTCCCACTGGATAAAAGCATTAACCATCAGATTGAGTCTCCCAGTGAAAGGCGGAAGTGAGTAACCAGACAAGATGGCTGTGGGATTCCTTTTTTAAAAAATGTATTTACTTAGAAGGGGGAAGAATGAAAAACGTGAGATGGCAAGATGACAGCAGCATATTTGTGCTTCCTCTCCATTAAATCTGAATGGAAGTTTGGAACAGTCTTCCTGGCAAGTAATATGTAGTCTGAATTTATTGAGTTGTAATAGGCAAAGATGTGTTGTTAGCCCACAAATTTAAACCTTGGAAAGGATGTGCAGGCCTGTTGTGTTTGTGATTCATTTGAGTTACATTGCCTCAGAGCCTGTGGACAGAGTTTCATTCAAGGAAAAAAAATATCATTCTCTCATTCTGCTCTCCCATAAGGTAACTACTTGGGCTGTATTTTAATTTTGTAAGAAAGTATTTTTTGACAATAATAGTTTCTGTCATGTTTGAACCATTTCAATATAATTGGCACTCTGTTGAAGAGTTTACATATATTTTTCTCTCCTCTTCTTTTCATACATTAACTCACTGAATCCTTCCAGTAACTTTATGAGATCTGTTCCTGCCATTTTACAGATGATGAAATTGAGGCTCAGGGAAGCTAAATAACTTATCCAAATTATTTAACTGATTAAGTAGTAGAGAAATTCACAGTCAACTCTCAGTTTCACAGTAAGAACATATTTGAGCCAGAGATACCTTGTAATCAAAAATTTTTAAATGTGAACACTTAAGGTGCTATAATCAGTCATTCTACAGAGCCAGACCACCCACATTCAGATTTTGACTCAGCCACTTGCCTGCATTGGACCTTGAGCAAATTACTCAATCTTTCTCTGCCTCATTCATAAAATGGGAATGACAATAGTCTCTAGCTCATAGCGTTTTGTGCCTGGCTAATAGTAAGTGTAGGTGATGATGATGATGATGATAACTTGTTTTATAAGAGAAAATACTGCCTTATTTTTCTTGTTATATTTTCCTTTTTCTCAGTGCAATAGTTGAACGATTTCCTCTGTTTCTCTTCTGTCTATCCAGTATCATTTCTATTTGTCTATGCGACACTCAGAAACCACAGAAGCTAAAATTACCTGGAAGTAATCACTGTTGTCATTGATTATTGCAGTGATGTTTAATCTCTTTTTTAAGCATTGGTACATGAAACTGATATTTGGAGAAGACCAGCTTTCCCTTTGGGAGGGAGGTTTGCGTGGGAAGTGGGGTCAGGGAGTTATGCTGAAAGCGGAAGATATATAGACTCACACTCTGTTCACTTCTGTGTTGGTAGATTTCTTTCCCTTGTTCTTTTCTGTGTTCTACCCCTTTTCTTTACAAGTGATAATAACGTTTAAAAGCAAGAACCCAGAACTGATGGCTTAATCACAGGCAGGGCTCATGTCCAACCATTCTGGTAGCTTCTAGCTGGGGGTCATTCTGACTTGTTGATGCCCATGACATTAAAGTTGTGACATGTTTTGAACATCACCCTTCATCACATGCATCCATAATGAATTTGTCGATAGGGGAAGTCACTGAAAATAGCTCCTTTAAGGTCTGTCCTTGATCTCTGGGCTCTCCTTGAAGATATTCCCTGTATCCCTCCTCATCTTTCCCCTTTCACTGTGTCTGTCATTTTTATATCTAATTAGCATGCCAGAGCAGTTTGGTGAGCAACTCAAAAAACAACCCGGCAATCTTAGCTAAAAAGAAATTAACTAAAAATAAAGGTTATAAAAATATTCTACCTTTTCTGTTCAACAATGCCAGCATGCCCACCTGGTTTTGGTATGATGTAGATAATGCATGTACAGTTCTTCTAGACATTGTTACTATTTTTGTTCATTAAAAAAAAATACTTCCAGGAAACTCTGTGGTCTTCGATTTGGTTGTCAAGAACTTTTTTCTCCCCCCTAATCTAAAATGTCTTTTTTCTTTAATGGAATTTGGCTTCTCTTTACTTGTCATAATTTTTGACTCCTTTACCATATTACAGGAAAAGTCCCCGAGAGAACTTCCAGGCTGGGCCTTCCTCTCCCTGTTCTCCCACCCCTCCTGGTCAGTCACCAAACAGGTACAATAGGTCAGCAGGCCTTTCTGAGGCTGTTTTGTTGTGACTTGAGCTTGCCAAGCATCATTTCAACTGAATTAGTGCTTGCCAAATGATTTTGAGGGATGTGTCTATCCTCATCTCTTCCTATACACACACAGAGGCAGAAGGAAAGAGAACATTCTCCATCTGCTTGCAGATTTATCAGCTGCAATAGAAAAAGTCAGGCCTGTGGCATTGGTGCCACTATGACCATAGGGCTTTAATTACATTGTGTGGAACCTCCAATCTAATAATAAAATCCACCAGACAATCGCCGGGCTCCAAAGCTGGCGCCTTTCCCTGCAAGAGGGCTCGGCCCTTCTAGGCAGGATCCGCTAATGGCTCTTACAGAGAACCAGGCGGAGGCTGACAAACGAAACTTCATCCTTCTAACCTACTCTAGTTCTCTAATGATGACTTCTGGACATTAACTGGGCCCCATGATATTTTTAAAAGCTGCCTGAATTCCCATTCCCTAGAAAGACAAATTACTAAGTGCTCAGAGATTTTCTTTGATGTACAAATTTCATTTTAACTACTGGATAAGAGGGAAATCCTAATAAATAGCACTTGATTGGGGCAACACTTCCTCTTTTCTACTCTTTTCCTTTCTGTTTCTCCTGTCCCTCTGTACCCTACTGGTTTTCAAATAATATTGCCTATTTTTTGACTCCTTGTATGATTCCAAGAGTTTCTCAGACATTAGGCATCATTGCAATGTGATCTTAGTTGTATAAAAGCTGCCTTTCAGAGGACAAATGTCTAGTTTCAGATAGGTTGCTGATGGTGTCCTCTCACTTGGTGGTGTTCTGCTGATTTGGTTCCAGTCCATTGCTGGCACTGTACTAGAGGCTTCAGGGGTACAGAGAGGAAGTAGATGCAGTCCTACCTGCAAGAGGCTTACAGTTTAGAGAGAAGGCAAGTGCCTTCATTCATAGAATGTTTGCACTGAAAGAAATTGTAGAGATGATCTGGTCCAATCCTTTTATATTAAAATGTGAAAGAGAAACCCAAAGTGAGTTTATTAAACAAAATCAGAGAACTTGGTGATAGAGTAGACATTAGATCTCACTCCTCTGGGCCTTCTACCTAGTCTGCTGTATCACAGGTGATTATTTTCAAATGGAAATGTTATTTTCTTAATAAGTAAAAAGAAATGCTGTAGTAGACCAGTGAACCACTTAAGGGAAATTTAAAAGCAACATTGAAACCTCAGCAAAGTGAAACTCAGTTATCTTTTAGGACTTATAAAAAAGTATGATAAATATATTGAATCATTCTGAGGCATTTGAGTAGACGACAACACAGGCTTCTTGAAACAAATAACTTAAACACACATACCAGATTCAGTACCACAGTGGAGAAGCAGTATATTTACTCTAGCAGTTGTTTACCGTTTACATCAATGTTTGATCTCCTATTCATCATCATTTCTGTAGTTCTCATTTCATTCATGATATAGGCATCTTAAAAATCCATATTTTTCTTGTGCGGGGGCCATGCTAATCTGAAGCATTGCATATTTTTTCTAAATTCATATTTTTATTTTTGCATGAGGTTACATGTCTGTGTGTTTGACTAGGTATTCTAAACTGAAGTTTTTATTGTTACATATATTTTTAAACCTAGGTCTATAAGTGGAAAGAAGCTGTGTTCCTCCTGTGGGCTTCCTTTGGGTAAAGGAGCTGCGATGATCATCGAGACCCTCAATCTCTATTTTCACATCCAGTGTTTCAGGGTACGCACTTACTGCTCTTCTCTCCACAGACAACTTCGTGATGTCTTTTGGCATCATTCCGTGCTGAGAAATGCCTCTTGGAAATTCTGGAGGGCTTTGTCTGTGAGGCCTCCCTGTCTAGGTTGTATAGATGTGTGGTTGGATTCCATCCTTCAGAATGAAGCTCTCCTATCACAAATCCCTCTGGGATGTCACATTAGAAGAAGCAGAACGGATTTGTGCAACTTGTTCTTACAAAACAGTTTTTGTTGCTAAAGAACACAGGAGTATATGTTCTTTATATGTTTCCTAAACTCTTATGACTTAATGTGAAAGGGTTTTAGTCTTTGACCTAGTGGAAAATCATCTGTCAATTAAGTAGCTAGAAAGTTGTAGGTCTCAGAATGAATATGTCTGCAATCTTAGATTAAATATCACTTCCTCGAAAAAGCTGCCCTGCCCACGCAGACTAAGATGCCTTTGTTATAGGTCCTTAGAGAACCTTTCTTGGTCCTTATTCCTGATTATTGAATTATTTAAATACTATCTCCTCTAATAAACTTAAACTCCATAAGGGCAGGGACCATGTCTGTCTTGCTTACCAATTGTTCTACCTAGAAGAGTAGGTGTCAATAATATTTTTAAGTGAATGAATTGGTGAATAAACTGAAAATGAGGAGGCCTAGATTCTAGTCCCAGATTCCTGGTAATAAGTAGGTAAGCTAACCAATTATACCTGATTTATTCCGAAATTTATAAGCTGGGCTGGATCAGTATATCCTGTTTTTATTTTCCACTCACAGACACATTTCAAATTAATATATAATTTTTGAAGGCGAACCCCCTATCTCTGAGGAGGAGTCATTTCTTGGTCTGCATAACACTGACATACTTTCTTTTTCCTTCTTGAATTTTCTCTTATTTCTTGTTAGTTTCATTGGCTATAAAGTAAATTTGCCTGGGTTTAAAATAACTCCCACTTTGCCTATAAGCTAAGAGAAAGTCAGTGAAGTTGTCCCCAAATTACTAATTTAATAGTACCAGTAATCACTTAAAAGCAAGATTTATCATAGGCAAAACACAACATAGATACTTATTTTATATTTCATTTATCAAAAGTTTATTTTATTTCCATAGAGAACCATTCCACAAAGGGCAAGAAGAAATACTCTCATTGTAAAAATTAACCTAGATAATGTGTGTCCTAAATTGTCTAGGGATGTTTTGAGGCTCAAGGAATATGCTTTTTCAGATTTGTAGTTATGCCAAGATAATATGTTTCAACACTGCATTCTGTTCTCAAAAACTTTATCAGGGCTAGAAATAAGCAAGGTGGTAAGGGCTCTTTGCAGATTCTCAAGGGTCAGGAGACTTGCCTTCTTAACTCTCAAGGCCTTTATTCTCTCTAATCATTCACTTCCTGGAGCTGGCCTGACACTTTAAGGTACATCACCTCTTGGATTTATTCCCCACTCTGGCAATGTAGCGGCAGCTTCTAGCATAATTTGGCTGAAGCCTTGCTCTGTCCTAGGTGACCTTAGAGGATGAATTAGGGGCTAGATCCTGGTCCCCCTGCAAGAAGCTGGCACCTAGACCAACTTCCACTGCCCTTCTGTACAAACATCCAAGTATATCCTACAGTTTCCTTCTGCATTCAGGTTAGCTTGGTGGAAGATCCCAGTGGATTTGTTGCTCTGAGTATCACTGCCTTTAATGTGGAAATACATAATGGAACAGCTATTTCCCAGAAATTTTGATCTGTAGAACTTAACAACAATGCTGGCAAGCCTTTAAAGATTATTGATGGACAAGTTTCAATTGATAATTCATTGGCCATGTGTTTGTTTATTTAAAGCTACTATGGTTTAATTTGCTTAAAATGGTTCTTCCATTTTGATTGAGAAATGGTATATGGTAGAGGTTAAGGGCTAGGCTTTGGAGTCAACCTGCTACCACTTACCAGCTTCACAGCCTTGGGACAAGTCAACGAACCTCTCTGAACCAGTGTCCTTCTCCATAAAATGCAAGGAATTAAGGTAAAATGCTAATTGTATATTTGCTTTTGCTGTAAGTTGACAGTGGTGCAGCATCTTATGCATAATAGCTCCACAAATGTGGCGGTTGTAGAAGGGATTATTGTGCTATTCATATAAACAGTAACTAAGCATTATAAAGAAACAATTGCTTATGCATCTTATAATGTCTGTTCTTTTTACCCTATAGTGTGGAATTTGTAAAGGCCAGCTTGGAGACGCAGTGAGTGGGACGGATGTTAGGATTCGAAATGGTCTTCTGAACTGTAATGATTGCTACATGCGATCCAGAAGTAAGTACTGGGGAGAATGCCTCATGATGATCGAGTGTAATCACATGTTTTCCATATGACCCAATGTAGGAATTCAAATATTTTTCCCCAGCTGCTGACACTCTCAGGAGAGAAGGGTTTCTTAACATCTAGGTTTTAAAAAAAGATAATGCAATATCCCTTTATTTACCGCTTGTTTCTTCCTGGAAGTTACTGCTACCATGTGGACCAATTGTTTTTATCCTGAAGTACATCAGCACACCAGCAGGTAGAAACATTGCCTGAGCTCACCACAGAGATTTTGGTGCGATAGAAAGGAGATATAAGGTCTGTCAAACACTATTCACTTGATCAGGCATGTCTTTAGAAGAGCGGCACCATTTGGGGATGGTTAAATGTGGAGAGTGGCTCTCCACTCATCAGATCAAGCACCAAGTCGTCAGTGTCTACACGCCCTGCATTCATAAGTTTCATTACATCATATGGTTGTGTTCCCAACTGAATGGAAAGCTTGAGAGACAACAATGATAGGTTCTACTTCTCTGTGGATTCTTCCCCACCTCCCATCTCTACAAGACCTTAGTAATAATATGCACATAAGAAATTATTTGCTGCCTTAGTAAGCGAGCAGCCTGCTCTCCCATCTTGCATCCTGGCCTCCTACTGTGGAAGGTTCATGTTAGTTTGGGGGGCACCAGAGGGTGCTGTTGCCTAGCCACTGTTTAGAAAATCTGAAAATGGCCAGTGTCTTGCCTTGGAATGTTTCCTTATTCTCCGTCATGAGTACGGTCATTCTGGTGGGTCACCTAGACAGCAGAAGACCTTTAGTGCAGAGTCATCAGTCAGAAACTCTTAAGAAATTGGAGTGAAGATAGGGAGTGGGAAATTCAAGAATGACTGTTTCTCAAAGTGAAGTCACATTTTTACTGTCTTTTTACATGCATCTCAAATCTCTTCAAGATTAAAAACTTTAAGAATAAAAATTGAAGGTAATTGGTTTTATAGCTATAGATTTAGTAAATTCAGTTAAATGTATGCCTATTAATAAAATGATGGGAAATAAAAATTTAATCAGGTAGTTTAGGTCTATAATAAATATTTGACTTGAGATCAAAACAGTTCCAGCTTAGAGCTGCTGCTGTCAAACTGGACTATTTATATCTTGCATGATATATATGATATTAATTTTATACATATATTTTATATATTAAATATATAAATAGTATACCATATATACACACAAATGTGTATAATACATGTATAATAGGTAATTATATACATATTCTTTAAACTGGACTTTTGCTTTTATATGCTAACAAGGAAAACTACACTCTTTTCTCTCAGATTTCGATGTGATTTTTCCTTTCTCTTCTATAAATTACTCTTTTTCTCAACCTCAGTGAACCTCAGTGAACCAGCTGAATGTAATTTATGGAACCAGAAGAGGGCACTGTTAGGTTGAAGAACTGCTCAGAAAGATTTGAAAAGTGCTGTAGATCTGAGTTTGTTTCATAATTTAAAGTGCTTGAAGGATGCCAGCAGAACAAACCTGAACCTCCCTCTGGGTGACAGTGACCTCTTTTTCATCCACATTTTTTTTAATTGAGCGGGTTGTGTGATTCATTGTCATTTCTTTTGGAAGTTAGCCCTTTAATTCAAGGCCAGGTATTTTTCTTTTAAATATACAAATATAAAGGGCATTAACTGCTTTTAATTTCAAAACCGTGGAGTTCCTGTAATGAGCTGAAAAGAAAGAAAGTGATTTGGACGTAGGCCACAAAAAATGAATTTTTATTTATTTTATATTTTAAATGCAGTGTTTTACCAGGATTCTTTAAAAGAATTTAACATATAAAAGAAAACAAAAAGGTCTTTTGTTTCTCTGCCTAGCTACTTGTATAGATAGTCAATGAATAAATAAAAGTTATAGATGGTATACGGTTAGAAGAATTGCATTGTTCAGAAAGACACGAAATTAAAAGTGCAAATTTCCATTGTAATCCATTTCTAATCATTTCTTGCGGTAGGGACAGAATGTATGTTTGTTTGTTCATGTGTATCCACACACTTGCACACATGTACACACAGATACATATGTGTATGATGTCTCTACCTGGATTTGTGTTGGTTGCTATTTCACAAAGGTGATGATCGTATAGTCATGGTGTTCTGTACTTGGTTTTTGTTGCTGTCATTTTGAACTTAATGATATATCTTGGCAATTTTTTCATACAACATGTTCTTTCTCCTTTTTGTTTTTAATGACTTTTAAATAGCTGCATACAATCCCAGTGTGTGGACTTATCATAATTTAAAACTAATTCTGTATAAATGGACACTTTGGTGGTTTCCCATATTTTTTAAATGCTTCAGTGAACATCCTTGTGCATATATCTTGATGAATATTTCAAAGCATCTCCATAGGATAGATTCTGAGCAGTGGCACACAGCTGGATTAAAAGGCATGTGCTTTTTAAATTTTCAGACATCTTGCCTAATTATCATTCAGAAAAGTGCACTCTCCCCGCAAAATATATGAGAGACCCTCCCCCGCTTTTTCTCCTCTAAGCCTGTATCAGCTCTGGATATCATCAAACGTTAAAAATTTCCACTTTGCTAGGTGGGGGGAAAAAAAACCTCACTGCTTTGATCTGTATTTCCATAATTATGAGTTTGAACATCTTTTCTTATATTTACTCACTGTTTATATTTCCTTTTCTGGAAAGTACTTCCCTATCCCTTTGCCCATTCTTCTATTTGGCACCTTATTTGTATGAGTTCTTTGCAAATTAAAGAAATTTGCCCTTTGTTATATTTGCCGCATATTGTGGTTATTGGTTTTCCCACTCTGTGATTTATTTTCGTACAAAAGATTTTCATTTTATGTAATTAAATATATATATATTTAATACATATAAAAGAAATATATATTTCTTTTTGGATTATAGATTTCTTAGGAAAACTCTCATTATTTCAAGTATATAAATACATTTAGCTGAGATTTCTTCTAGAATTATTTTTTTATCTTCTTCACATGTAAATATGTCATAATTAGGATTGTATTTGGGGGTAAAAAATGAGGTGGATATCTGGCATGATTTTTTTTCTAATTAGCCAATTGTATGAATATCACTGAATAAATAATACCTCTTTTCCTCACTAATTTGAAATGCCAGCTTTCTCATAAACTAAGTTCCCATATATATTTAGGTCTATTTCTGGATATTTTATTATGTTTTATTAACCTATTTATTCTCCATTACTGAATGTTTTTAATTATTATAGCTTCATAATATGTTTTAATATTGGGTAATATTATTTTTTTCCAAAATTTTCCTAACTCTTCTCCCATATTCATTTTTCCAGATATCTTTAGTATCTTTGGGCTGATTTTAATTAAGGTAACACGTGACAGAGAGAATGACCAGCACATCTGAGAATACTGTTTTTTTCTTTGCTGGTGTCCTAAGAAATAAATATACTTTAGAAATGAATAGGTAGAGGGGATCATAATTTGGCTTGAGAAGTATAAATGTGCTCAAATTGGCCAAATGTATCCAAGATGCAATAAAAGAGTCAGAATGGGAGGCAAATGGCTAAAAACCATTTTTCTTTCTTTTTTAAAAATTTGATTTAAATTGAGAAGAGTGGAGATGGATAGATATGAAGGGTGGTTTACATCATAGGCATTCTAAGTGAAACAAAATAATTTCATTTTGTGGAATAATAAAACTTGGATATATAATCCTATTTTCTCCAAGTAACCAGTCACATTTAAATGAAACTTTTCTCTTGAAGGGAAAAATAGCATACCAGCTTATTAAAATGCAATTCCTAAAAGCAATGTAAACAGTTTTTAGGTTCGTATGTAAATGGGAATGGAAGTGCAAAACAAATTACCTGTCACGCATCAAGCCGTCACATGTTTAACTTGTGCCATTTGTGTTTGGGTGTTGGATGACTGTGTCTTTGTACATGGTGTTCTGTTCCATCACTCACTCTCATGAAATGCATTTAACGCAAACTCCCTGGGGTCTTTTCAGATGTTGCAATTGCTTCATCACAACTGTAGTGCCTAAAAAGGAGAAATCCTGTGAAGGCTTCAGCAGAAAATACAGAACCCAAACAATCCTTTCTAGATAGGATTGCCAGATAAAATATAAGATACCTAGTACAATTTTTTTTTTACCAAGTTAAAGTTGAATTTCACATGAACAATATATTTTTAAAGTGTTTGTATGTCCCAGATATTGCATGCTCTGGATTTACCGTAAGTATGTACCAAATATCACATGGAATATGCTTATACCGAAAACTTCTGTGTTGTTTGGCTGAAATTATATTGCAGTGGGTGTTCTGTGTTTATACTTGCTGAAACTAGCAATCCTATTTCTAGATCATATGTCAAATTACCATTTTACAATATACTTATTCTTAGAGAAATCAAAACCTTAGGAAACTGAGAGAAAAAAGATTATTTTCTTGCTTATTTGCCCCAGAGGACAAGGTAGAAAACTTGCTGTAGATCCTTTGGTTCAGGGGCATTGCAGAGTATTTGCTCAAACTGGATTGAGCATTTGCTCAAACTGAATCACCTGGGCACCGTGTTATGTGGGTCTGGAATGCAGCTCGAGTCCACATTGCTAACAAGCTCCAGGTGATGTCAATACTGCTTGTCCTTGGACCACACTTGAGGTAGCAGAATGGGACAAGTTTCCCGTCCCCAGAAAGAGGAGACTTTGGTAAAGGCAGTTGCTTATTGGGGAGGTTTTAAAATGTCTGAAGTGAGAAATGTTGCCTAACCACTCTTGTTTTTTGTTGTTTTTTGTTGTTGTTGTTTGTTTTAATCACAGGTGCCGGGCAGCCTACAACATTGTGACATGGTTTTCAAGCTTCCGGATCACTCACCATTTCTTTATTGAGAGTGTCCCCTGGCGATTGCTTAACCAAATCCCAAGTTCAGGGGCTTCTCAGCATTTCTCCAATTTCTGAAAGGCTCTTCTAAAAGGTGGTATCTGTTCTTTGGTAGCACAGTGTGTTTTTCCTGTTTTTCGTTTTGGGATTTTTTTTTTTTTTTTGCATTTGCACAGTATACACACAATAATATTGGGTTGTAATGATCCTGAATAGCTAAAAAAAAAGGTTTTAGCATGGTCAAACAGACTTATGGTTTAAAATGTGTTATTCTCTTCTTTGGGAATTAGCTAAATGATGCAGTAAACCTGTTTTGTTTTAGAATTTCTAGGAATTAAACACTTTATGTTTACAGAATTGAGCTGCAGAAAGTGCAAGACATGCCAATTTGAGACACCCGGTCTTCTAAGACCGAAGGATAAATTTAATGCATTTCAGAAACTGAACATCACAGCAAGCTCTATCTCTGAGCTATAATTTGTTTTTAATGCAAAGACACTAGTTTGATAATATATACTGTAATCCTGAAACATTTGTGTTACCTTTTGAGGTAGAAATTATACCAATAAATTATTACACCGTTAGTATTAGATTTTGTGTATCTTGGAAATTATGTCATTAATATAGGCTGGTTCATCAAATAAAGCAAAACCTTGCAATATCAGCTAGATTTACACTCCGGGACATTGCCTAAAGGTAGGAAGAAAGCAGAGGGAAATACTTCAGTCATCATTTCCAAAGTTATTATCAAAATCTGTGAGGAAGTTTAATCTTCCAAAGAGTCAATGTCAGCCAGCAGGCCCCTGTTGCCTGCTTCTCTTGAGGCACCAGATTAGGAGTCTTCAATAAGAGACTTAACATGAGGCATATGGAAGATAAGGCATCGAGATAAGTTCATCATTAGGTGTGAGCACTGCTCACCCCTGCTGGCAAGTTCGCCTTGAGGGCCTGAAGCGCGGGTGCCCAAAGAAAAGCATTTATTCCATCCTAATAGAATCCATGTGGCGTACGATGTGGTCAGCCACTGGTCTATGATCAGCAAGAGCCTACTGCGCAGATTGTGCCCTGCCCACTTCAATGAATACCTACTCTCCTCCATTCTCCACCACTTTCTTTACTATCAAGAACTCCGGACCTTGCCCATGGAGAAGTTTAGAGAGGAAGTCTTGTGGAGAGCTGATTTATTTTCTGCCCTGTGTGATGAGTTTCAGCTGGCCAAGAAAGGAGTCAAGTTATTAGAAAGCATCACAATGTAGATCTCCAGGCTGGTTTTTTGTTTTGAAGACTGGGGAAAGGGGGACTATTTATTCTGCCTTAAATCAATGGCAAATAAGTCAAGATGACATTTTGTGAATGTAGACTATGGATACACTCCTAATAGATTAATGTAGTCATAAAAGGAGGTCAAGTAGATGTTTTTCTGTTACGTAAGCAATAATTTTTTCTGTGTCTTACTGAGTATGGCTAGCGATTATTTATTTACAAGCTAGATGGGTTCTTTGCATGTGGGTTCCCTATAGGTGCAGAAATTTCCTCAGCCACTGGAGGGATTTCAACCATATTTGTCATTTGGATGAGCTGTTACTAGATTGAAATCTACACATCATTTCATTAAAAATTGTGCCTTAGAAAATGCAAAGCTGTTGCACATAGTGATAAATTATGGATGCAGTACATTGAAGAGAGATGAAGTCTCTTCCAAGTTTCCAAGACTTCTCATGGAGGTGTTTGCTGTTTTACAGGAAAAAAAATAAAAATAAAAAAGAGGAAAAAAATTAAAAAAAGTTTTGAAAATGTACAGATTAAGTCCAATATTTTGATTATCCACCTGCATGTTTTATTAAATATTTTGATAATGTGGATGTTTACACTTTGCATGATATTAGCAGAGTACCACAAGTAATGCACAAAACATGTACAATATGATCATTCATAACCGATTTTTATAGAATACTTTTTACATTTGCAACTCCATCCGTTATGTAAGGATTACATGAATATTGCACATTCTCTTCTGGTTTCACAAACCCATTTATACATATTTCTTAGTGAGGCTCATTGTACATGTATTGAAGCTAGAATCAAGTCAAGAAAAATAAAGCCCCATTCTCCAACTGTAAAATGTGCTTTCCCATAATGAACACTAGTCACCAGCACAGAATAATCTCCAACATTTTCTAAATTCTAATTGCCAACTGTTTCTATTTATATTTGATTTATATTTCATTTGGAGTCTGTTACATGGCAGCTTAGGCAGACTAGATCTTGTTTTTCACAATGCAGCATAATGAGTATGATCTATTTCTTTTCAAATAATCTTTGAGATCCCAGGGGGAAAAAAAAAAAAAAAAGCTCTGCTCCATTGAGCTATAATGTAAATGTGTTTGTTTAAAAAACAGATGGGGCAAGTGAGTGATTTATTGTTCCTGAGGAAGTATATCTGATTTTCTTTCTCATACTCCAAAAGCTAGTCTCTACTCTTTAATAAAAAAAAAAAAATGGGTAACTTTTTTTCACTAGCGAACTTGCCTGACATTTCCTTCTATGTAGTGTTATTAATGCAATACATATTATAGTTATCATTACACAGTGTAAGATTTAACAGACTGAAATGATCCACCTCATATGTGAGTCCGTCCAAAAGATGTACTGCTCTGGGTGGGCCAATGTTCTATATCGGTTACGCTAACTTTCATTTCAAGTATTTATTCTAAAATGCCTCTGAGAAACAGTAAAAAGTAAAAACAAAAAGTTGTCTAAAATGCAACAGCTTTTATAGTAAATGTACATTTATAAATAAAATACTCAAATCAACTTTGTATTCCATTAGTTATTTTTGGAGTGGTGGCAGTTGATTTTCTTACATGGGGAAGAAAGAATCAAGCTTTCTCTTGTAGCTTTTGGTCCAGGGTTACATAGACAGATGATGGCAATGCTGCGTGTTTGCATGTACCTATTGATGCATAGTTGAGGTCAACTATTGAAGGCAGACCAAACTTACTGGTTGGTTATAGGGGTCACTGAGGAATTTCCTTCTTTGGAAGGGTTTAAGCTTCTGGAGATGAGACACACAATAACCAGGAGAGATTATGCAAATGCCAGTGAAACTTGTTTGAAACAGCAAAATGATGGTCAGCTTGCAGCACTGCCTAGAGAAAAACAAGGCAAACTATTTTTCTTTTTTTTTGAGACAGGGTCTCACTCTGTAGCCCAGAATGGAGTGCAGTGGCACAATCTTGGCTCACTGCAGCCTCAACCTCCTGGGCTCAGGTGATTCTCCCACCTCAGCCTCCCAAGTAGCTGGGATTACAGGCATGTGCCACCACGCCCTGCTAGTTTTTTGTATTTTCAGTAGAGATGGGGTTTCTCTATGTTGCCCAGGCTCGTCTCAAACTCCTGGGCTCAAGCAATCCTCCCACCTCGGTCTCCCAAAGTGTTGGGATTACAGACAGGAGCCACCGCACCTAGCCAAGGCAAACTTTTTGAAGTCCCTATATCCTGCCACTTTCCCCAGCACTGCCCCAATGTTCCCCACTTATTATATATGTAAGGTGTGTTTACTAAGGGCATTTCTCTCAGGTATTGAGCCAGGGAATCTGCTGTGAATCAGTAACATCCTGCTGACACTGTGGGCTCTGTGAAGTACACATGTATTCTGCTTTGCACTCTGTCCCAAATTTAAAGGTGGCGTCAATACCAAGCAAATTTTCAACTGCTTTAGTATGTAATACTCTTTATTTATTTTTTTAGACCAAGTTTTGCTCTTGTTGCCCAGGCTGGAGTGCAGTGGCATGATCTTGGCTCACTGCAACCTCTGCCTCCCGAGTTCTAGTGATTCACCTGCCTCAGCCTCCCGAGTAGCTGAGATTACAGGCGCCCACCACCAAGCCCAGCTAATTTTTCATATTTTTAGTAGAGAAGGGGTTTCATTATGTTGGCCAGGCTGGTTTCAAATAACTGACCTCAGGTGATCCACCTGTGTCGGCCTCCCAATGTGCTGGGATTGCAGGTGTGAGCCACCACACCCCGCCAAGATGTGATATTCTAATTGCCACCACACATAGTGCAAAGTTTGGTGGACAGTTGGTAGTTGCTTCTGTTTGTATGGAAAAGTGGATTCTTTTCATAAGAGAGTTTTAGTAGCTATCAGGTGAACTTAATATTTTCATTGTTATTTGAATGAAAACCCATTAAACTAGAATGGATTTTAAAACAAAGACTCTAATAGGAGGTCTGTGAAAAATATCTTTATTAAAAATCAAACATTTTACCTCAAGGATGTTGAACTAGCTTTCTTTCCATTAATTTTCTTCAAGACCTAAGGACTCCTTTTAGCGTCCAAATCAAGGCTCCTTTCCCCATTCTTTGGCATCATGTAAGGTGGTGGTTACAAACTCAAATGACTAGAGGGGTACAAACCAAAGGAGCAGTTAGGCGCTGTAAATGAGAACCGGAAGAGGACAATAGAGAGCGGTGTGGAGTATGGCAAACTGGAAAAAAAAAAAGTTCTATCTAAAGAAGGAGGCAGCTACTTGGCTTCATGAGTTGTTTTATGTGAAATCTCCAGTTTTTAAATGTCGACAGTTTAAAATATTTTCCAACACAGTGCTATCCAAAATTACGGGTTCAACAAAATATATATTCAAGTCCAATTTTGCTCTGAGGCCACTAGTTTGCAACCTATAGCTCAGTCTCCTCTTTGCTCTTCTATCAACTACTACTAATTTGCTCTGCTTTGGGTCATTTTATTTGAAAAATATATCAAGAAATGGCCATGCAAAATATTTGCTTTTCAGGGTGTCTTGGGGAAGATGCTAACAGAGCCATTAATCACCAGGTGATATTGTTAAGATTCATAACACTTTTAGGAAGTAGTATTTGTGCATTGTCATCAAACATTACTGTTTCACAAGTGGCCATCTTCAGTGTTTTTGCCTAACTGTGCCCTTTCCCTTTATGGTTACATTCATGCTTCTGAGTGACTCGGACAGAAAAGTGTGCAAATACACAGACTGGAATTTTTCCTAAATTTGTTTAGCATCATTTTGCCAAATGCACTTTTGCAAGCATTGTTTTATTTATCAAATAGCATTTTTGGCATGTGAGAAGGTAGATGTATGCCTCCTCATTTTACAGGTGAGAAACTGAAGTATGAGAGGGATACGTAACTTATTCTGGATAAACATAAGATTTTACATAATTGTGTATTTCACCATCGGTCCCCAATCAGGGTGGATCGGGATAATTTCCTATGCAACTGTTCCTGGTGCCTGTATCTGGAATCCAGACCAACTAGGAGGATCCTTGAGCATAGCTAGACCTTGCTAGGATTTCATCTGCACCCAAACAGACTAGAATGTTCTTTTTATAGTAAATTTACATGTATAAACAAATATTCAAATGGACTTAGTATTTGTCTTAGTCCATTTTGTGTTGCTATAAGAATGCCTGAGGCTGGGCAATTTATAAATAAAGTTTATTGGCTAATGATTCTGCTGTCTGTAAAAGTTCAAGATTGGACATCTGCATCTGATGAGGGCCTCAGGTGGCTTCCACTCCCAGCAGAGGGTGAAGGGGAGAGGCACGTGCAGAGATAACATGGTGAGAGAGGAAGCAAGAGAAGCACATGGGGGTGGGCATGCCAGGCTGTCTCTAACAACCAGCTCTTATGGAAACTAATAGAGCGAGAACTCACTCACCTTTGAGTGGAAGCTTTAATCTATTCATGAGGGATCCACCCTCATGACCTAAACACCTCCCGTTAGGCCCCACCGCCAACACTGAGGAACAAATTTTAACGTAAGGTTTGGAAGGGACAAATATGCGAACCACAGCAATATTTTGGTTTTTTCCTCTTGGGAATTGATTTTTTTTTGTTCTGGAAAAAAAAAATAGAGCCCTCCTTTGCGGCAAGGCTTTGAGCGCCTTGGTGGTTGCTGCAGTAGAGGCTGAGGAGTCTCTCTGTGCCAACCACACCCTTGGCCAGAGCCCGCTGATCTCTCTCTAACACACACCACCTCCAAAACCTCCTTTTCCCTCCCAAAGTCTAATTTCCAGAATCAAGGAAACACTAGTGCTGCCTGATGGATAACACATTGTCCTTTTGCTTCACAGCCAAACCTCAGTTTTCTCACTCAACAGCCCAGGCCTAAATGAAGGAAGGTCTCTTTCTAACCATCCTGATGGGGAAAGTATGCTGATGGCACCCCACATTGGTCCCCATATCACGATATTATTTCACTGCAAATGGATCCATTGATCCATGAATCAAAGTGTTTCAGTTTTTCAGCAAGAATAATGGCATTGTCTGTGATAGCTTGTGTTATTTATTATTCACCAAGTAGACAGAGAATTATTTCAGCAGGTCCTGTGGGCTTAGAAAACATCTTAGCTGGCTACAGGTGACTCTATGTAGCTATAGGAAGCCCCTACCAAACATTTTCTCAAGCACTACAATCATGCTCCTTTGCTATGGAATTAATGGCTATTTCAACCTCTGATTCTGGAGCACTGAACACTTCCTCCTGAATTCATGAAAGTCTGTTTAATACCTTGAATATTTTGAGAAACTTCATCTTGTTGATATGATAACATTCTGGGAAACATGGAATCTTTGATTAGACAAAGGGAGAATGCCTTTTCTAAGAAAGTATAAAAGAAAAAAGGAATAATAAGGAATTTGCCTTGCCTGACGGTAAAATTTACTATAAAGATAATAAAATACATATCTTGGGCAAGAATTGATAAATTAATTGCAACTGTCACAGCAATGAATATGATCCACAAACAGATCCAAATAAACATAAAACTTTAGTATATAGTAATAGTAGCACAAGCCAATGGCCAGAGGAGGGATAGTTGATTAACATTATCTGTTTACAATAAAATTAAGGTAGATTAATGTGTTAAGTGCAAAAGAAAGCAAAACAACAACCACAAAATAGGCTTAAATATGTTTAAATACATAATAGAATTTTAGGCAAATTTTAAAAATAATGAAAAGCTGGGGAAAATATATCCAACAAATATAACAAAGGGCTAACAGCCACAAACTATGAAAGCCTTTTACTAATCAATAGAAAATGTACATAGACTCACAGAGAAATATAATGACCAATAAATACCAAAAAATTTTCAACCATACTAGGGATATAGAAATGCAAATTAAAACAACAGTAAGATTGGTGGCTGGCCCCAGTGGCTCACACCTATAATGCCAGCACTTTGGGAGGCATGAGGCAGGAGTATCACCTGAACCCAGGAGTTGAGACCAGGCTGGGCAATAAAAAAAGACCCTGTCTCTATAAAACACAAAAACAGTAAGACAAGACCCCTCCTATCTCCCCTCAAACAGAAAATTATTTAACTTTATTAAGAATTAAGAACTTCTATATGGAAAAGAAAGTTTTTAAAAAGCTACAAGCCAAGAGAAGATATTTGTTGCACATAAATCAATAATTAGTATCCAAAATATATAAGTGACTCCAGAATATCAATAAGAAAAATACAAACAGGTCAATAAAAAACAACAAAACACATGATGGGCATTTCATAGAAAACATGAATAGCAAAGCACACAAATATATTCCATATTTTTAGGAAGCAAGTATAAATTTAAGCCATTATGAGATACCATTTTATATGAGCCAAACTGATTGAAATTTAAAGCTTTGATAAGACCAAGTGTTAGTGAGGATGTGGAACAATGGGAACTCATACACTACTGATAAGAACGTATATTGGTAAAACAATGAGATACCATATCACACCATTCAGAATGCCGATTATTAAAAAGTCAGAAAACAAATGATGCCAAGGTTACAGAGAAAAAGGAATGTTTTTACACTATTGGTGGGAGTGTAAATTAGTTCAACCATTGTGGAAGGCAGTGTGGCAATTCCTCAAAGATCTAGATGCAGAAATACCATTTGACCCAGCAGTCTCACTACTGGGCATACCCAAAGGAATATAAATTATTCTTTTATAAAGATACAAGCATGCATATGTTCATTGCAGCACTATTCACAATAGTTAAAACATGGCATCAACTCAAATGCCCATGAGTGATAGACTTGATAAAGAAAATGTGGTATGTATACACCATAGAATACTATGCAGCCATAAAAAGGAATGAGATCATGTCCTTTGCAGGGACATGGATGGAGCTGGAAGCCATTATCCTCAGCAAACTAATGCAGGAACAGAAAACCAAACACCAATGTTCTCACTTATAAGTGGAAGCTGAACACTGACAACACAGGGACACAGGGAGGGGAACAACACATACTGGGGCCTTTGGGGAGAGGAAGAGTATCAGGAAAAATAGCTTATCAGGAAGATGCTGGGCTTAATACCTAGGTGAAGGGTTGATCTGTGCAGCAAACCACCATGGCACACATTTACCTATATAACAAACCTGCACATGTTTCCCTGACTTAAAATAAAAGTTGAAGGGAAAAAAGAAAAAGAAAAAAAGAAGAATGCATATTGGTAAACAATTCTGTACTATCTAGTGAAGCTGGTGAAGTTTATACCCCTTGACATAGCAATTTCACTTCTAGAACATAAATGCCTTAACCTAAACGCTAGAGAAGATGGAGAAAACTCTCACCCATGTGTTCTGGGAGACACGTTCAAGAAAGTCCTTCACAGCATGGTTTGGACATTAGGGTATTCTATTTTAGTAGTGAAAAATGAGTGAACTGCAGAGTACACATATGTGTTTAGGTGAACCTCAGAAAATATAAGGTTAAAATAGCAAGGCACCCATAATTATATACAGTACAACATCATTGATATGAATTTCAAAGACAATAGAACACTAAGCATTATATTCTCTGGGAGTACCTGATTTAATAATAAAAAAGCAAATCACAACAAAGGAGTAACACAAAATTCAGGATTTGGTGCAGGAGGAAGGGGATCCTTATCAAAGAGGATACACAGGGGCTATCAACTTCACTGCCTTTTTATGTGTTCACATTTATTCATAAGTTTTATTCTTTATGAGTACCTTCGGCCCTACTAAATATTGACAAACTGCTTTCCAAAGTGATTGCTCCAAATAGTTCAACAAGGCATAGAAGATCCTGTTTCCCCACATCATACTCAAAACTTGGTATCTCTAGTTTCTTATTTATTTATTTATTTATTTTTAAATGTTTTTGGCTTTCTAATGAAAGCCTTTCTGGTGAGGCTGAACTGGGCATATTTTCATATCTCTACTGGATTTCTGGACACAGAAATGGACCAATTCCCACTTCTGTGAATTACATTTCCATTTCATTTGTCATTTTCCCTATTGAATTTCTTTATTCTTATTATTTGAGACAGGGTATCGCTGTGTCACCCTGGCTGGAGCACAGTGGCACCATCTCAGCTCACTGCAACCTCTGCCTCTCGGGCTCAAGTGATTCTCTTGCCTCAACCTCCCCAGTAACTGGGATTACAGGCACATACCACCACACCTGGCTAATTTTTTGTATTTTTAGTAGAGACATAGTTTCACTATTGGCCAGGCTGATCTCCAACTCCTGACCTAAGGTGATCCACCTGCCTCGTTCTCTTAAAGTGTTGGGATTACAAGCATGAGCCACCACACACGACAAAATGGCTTTATTTATACAGCTTTTTAGGGGTTGTGTATATATTCTAGATCTCATTGCTTACATAAAGGTATCCTGCTACATACTCTTTAGAGTTTTGACTTTGACATTTGAATCTTTATTAAATGAAGTAGAGATCTAATGTTTTTCCTTTTTGGATAGTCAGTTTTCCCAGAACCCATGATTTAAAAACTCATCCTTTCCCTGTTGATTTGTAATATATCACTCCTGTGGGATACTGATTTGCATATATCTAAGGGTCCATTTCTGGGAATTTATTCCATTTCATTAATATATTCGTGTATCTCTACACTAATACAGTACTATTTTAATTACTGTATTTTGATATTAAGCCTTGCTATCTAGAAGGGCAAATGTCCTTTCTCAGAATTGTCTTAGCTATTTTTGGATCTTTGCTCTTTCATATAAATTTTAGGATACGTTTGCCTAAAATACCTTGGGATTTTGACAGAAATCGAATTTATAGACTACACTTTTCTAATTAGTATTGCTCGTATACAAGAATACCACTGATTTATTCATGTTAACCATGGACTCAGAAACTTTGCTGGACTCCTTTATTAGTTCTGATTACATCGTTTATCATTTCTCTTGAATTTTCTATGTTAATCATCACCTTAAAAAGATTACTTTGTCTTGTTTATGTTCTCACTTTTTTCATATCATATTGTACTGCTATGCTATTCAGCAATTTGTGATAATGGACATCCTTGTCTCATTGTTATTTACACAGGCAAAACACTGGAAAACATCCTAGATGTCTAACAGTGGGGAAATAGTTGTGAAAAGTATGGCATATCCTTATCATAACATTGAAAAAATCCATTTTCAAAAACACTTACTTTAAACTATTAAAGTACCCACAATAAAATGCTATGTTTAAAAAATCATGAGGCCAGGCACAGTGGCTCATACCTGTAATCCTAGTACTTTGGGAGGCTGAGGTGGGAGGATCACTTAAGCCTAGGCAACCTGGCAAAACCCCCATCTCTACTAAAAATAGAAAAATTAGCTGGTTGTGATGGCATGAGCCTGTAGTCCCAGCTACTCGAAAGGCTAAGGTGAGAGGATCATTTGAACCTGGGAGGCAGAAATTGCAGTGAGCTGTGGTTGTGTCACTGCACTCCAGCCTGGGTGACGGAGCAACACCCTCTCTCAAATCAAATAAATAGATAAATAGCCATAATCTCAAACTATGCACATGATTCAAGTTTTATAAGTCAAATCCATTATATACGTAAACTATGTCTCATGTTTTGTACTATTTATGTAACCTGAGCATCTGCAGTTTTCAAGATTTATAAGGTCGTGCCTTCCCATAATATCCAGGCATAAATCCATGCCCCATTCTACTGGACTACAAGAAATCTGGCTCTTTCTGCAATGATATCAGATCTTCAGAGTGCCCTGGTTTTTGTTGTCCTCAGTTCTTGCTTGGTGGCTGCCCCAGGCTGCTTCTTCAGTCACTTTTGCCTGTTTTATCATTCCTTCTATATGCAGTTCTCTCTCTCTCTCTTTTCAGTTCAACTAAGCCCCAAACATGGATGCAACACACCACTGTTTTATTCTTCAGAGACCAGCTAACAGAAGCCTCTCATGGTTTAGTAAGTTTAAGTATGGCTTGAGGATAGCATAGCCAAACTACAAGGCAAGAAAAGAAAATATCAAATTGGAATTAATGTGTCATTGCTCTTAAAATCCATTGGCCACACCTGTTCATAGGGAGTCATATCCATCCTTCCTCTTTAGCTCCTGGCCTCTGCCACATTGAGAGGCACAATTTTCCCAACTAGAACTCCCTTTTATTCCCTCTCTCCTCCCCTCAATCCTCCACCCCTGCCCCTAGGAGAGCACCCTTGTATTTAAACATGCTAAAGGAATCCAAATAAAGCCAGCAAATATCACAGTGATTTTTTTACAGCCAGCCCACTGCAAAGACAGCCTTCACTTTACCAAACATCTCAGGTAACATATCTGTCTAAAAGAGGACCACAGTCTCTGGAGTTGGGATGTCCAGGTTCATATCCCAGCTCCACCACTTACCATCTGTGACCTCGGGGAAGTTGTTTATCTTCTCTGTGCCTTGGTTTCCTTATCTGCAAAATGGGGATAATAGTAAAACATGCCATACAGTGTTATTGTGAGGATTAAATAGGATCCTGCATTTTAAATAGGACGTAGTTTAGCATATATGGTAAATATTAGTCGTATCTATTAGGATGACCCTGTATTAGGACTAGTAGCAATATAGTAAAAGTTGAGGCTGTGGAATCACTTTACCAATATTCAGGGCTACAGTATGAAAAAAACCTCTTATTTAACTTGTATCAATATAACTGGATGTGCTTATCAGAGTAGTTCTTGTGAGAAGAGAGAATCTGCCCCTGACATAAATTCTAGCCTATAGCATTAGGGCCACAAAGAATTTACAAATATTCTCAGAACCTCTGCAAAATAAATATGTACCAACCCAAAAAGAAAATATTGAATTAGACATGCCAAAATATCGACAGCAGTTATTTCTGATTAGCATAATTATAGATTTTTAAAATTTTTATCTGAACACTTTTGAATGTTTTCTCCACAGTGACCATCTATATGGCTTTTATAATATGGAAAAATTAGAACATTATAAAAGAGAGAGGGAAAGCCTTCTTCAACATCCACACCAGATAAGACAGTTTCATGGAATTTGTTGAATTACCAAAACTCTACAATGAAATGTAGTCTAGGCTTGAAGAGAGAAGATTTATTTGAGTATTCAATCCTGGGAGAGCCTGGCTATTGTACAGCCATGTTGCTGCTCTGCTAGTGGACTGTGAGCTTCTCAGCTGCTGCCCTTCAATATATATAATTAGAGCTCTGTCCCCATAGGGGAGAGTCAGGTCTTAACATGAACTTTTAGTTGATATCAGACCCTCATCTCCATTTGCAGTTTATGTATGTAGCATTTGTCCTCTCCCTAAGAATGAGTCACAAAAAATGCTTCAGTAAAATCTTACGTCAGTTGTCTAAAACCACAGTGTTACCACTTCCTAAGTTTGTAATGGCCTCAATGTGTTGACATAGCAGAAGGGACTTTAAGATCCAGTTAGAGGTTAATCGCAAATGTGCTCTGCCCTCAGAAATACAACAGTGAAGATGAATCAGAGGCTTTTGATTTTGAATTGAACCTAACATTCTTGGAAAAAGTTGCCTTTGGGTCTTTATTTCATCAATCACTCCTTGAAAAGAAAATAGCAAAGCTTTTCCTTTTTCTTTTTTTGTCATAGAATAGAATCCTGGGAATACCTGATAACAAAGGCTGATGAAGGGCAGGCAGATCATAAACTCACAGCAAATATGGTAATTTAACAGGGATGAACATTTCCCGAAGCGTGTTCCTCAGGTGTGTTGCATGAAATGCTCTTCAAGAAAAGGATTCCATGGTTACACCTGAGTAAAAAGTGCTGCATAGCCTTTTTCTTGGAGATAAAGAAGGCATAGCAAAGGCCTACACAATTCTGCAGGAGTCTATTTATGTTTGTTAAACTCAATTCTTTGTCTAACTATATTTCATTAAGAAGCTCTATTCCAGACGCTTCTCGACATCTTCTAGCACTTAGGTTCCACAGTATACACTTTGAGAAACATTGACTGGACAATTAATATCTTTGGGAAATCACACAAACACCTTACCAACATGCAGGCATGTTTTGTTTTGTTTTGTTTAATTCTTAGACCTTTCTAAAATTCTTCATGTCCAGTCACAAGAATGATAACAATAAAATCAGTTGGGGCTGGGCACAGTGGCTCACGCCTGTAATTCTAGCACTTTGGGAGGCTGAGGCGGGTGGATTGGTTGAGCTCAAGAGTTCAAGACCAGCCTGGGCAACATGGTGAGACCCCATCTCTACTAAAGCATACAAAAAATTAGCCAGGCATGGTATGGTATGCACCTGTAGTCCCAGCTACTCGGGAGGTTAAGGCAGGAGACTCGCTTGAACCTCGGAGGCAAAGGTTGCAGTGAGCCGAAATCACACTACGGCCTGGACAACAGAGCAAGGCTCTGCCTCCAAAAATAAAAATTTTTTAAAATAATAAAATAAAATCAGTTGGGATACTTGCATCTGGAACTATGACAGCAGGAAGTGGAGGCTCAGGCGAATCAAGGGCCTGGGAGCTGTGGCTGGCAGCAAACATGGCTGAAATTCACTAGACCTTTTTATTCAAGATCTAATTCTCCTAAGAAATTTCCAATGCAAAATAGTGCTTTCATCAGGAACACTGTCAAGAATACGATGGAAGCATTTATGTTTCAGTGCTGGAATAATTATACCCCCAAATAAGACTTTTATTGTATGTCAAGAGACAGAATATTGAAGAAAAGCAATTTCCATATTAAACTTATCTTTCTCCCACTTTCCCTAGGCACTCAAGAGGGAAAGCTTCGAACCTCATATGCAAAAATCTCAGGCACTGCACCACGGGCAAAGCTTTCCATGGGGCTGGGGAGCCTCAGCTCATCTTATAAAACACATATCCACCCTAAGCTGAATTTGGGAGAACAGGCAACTAACAATGGGTTAGTACTGAAAAAGTGCCATCAGACAGTCTATCCTAATAGACAAAGTAAACAAAAGAATGCCTTTCAGAAAGCTGGTGAAGGAACTCCAGTGAATTCTGATCTCACTGGTTCTCTAGACTCAAGATTCTACTCTAGACTCAAGGATTATCTTGTTTGGTGTATCAAAAAAGTATTCGGGATAAAGAAAATGTGGTACATATAAACCATGGAATACTATGTGGCCATGAAAAGAAATGAGATCATGTCCTTTGCAGGGACATGGATAAAGCTGGAAGGCATCATCCTTAGCAAACTAACACAGGAACAGAAAACCAAACACCACATGTTCTCACTCATAAGTGGGAGCTGAACAATGAGAATGCATGGACACAGGAAGGGGAACAACACACACCACGGCCTGTAGGGGGCGATGAGGGGAGAAAGAGCATCAGGATAAATAGCTAGTGCATGCAAGGCTTAATACCTAGGTGATGGATTGAAAGGTGCAGCAAACCACCATGGCACACATTTTCCTAGTGCAACAAACCTGGACGTCCTGCACATGTATCCCAGAACTTAATTTTTTTTTTAAAAAAAGAGTATTTAATATATGCCACTGTATTTTTTTGTTTTGAGAATCTTTTGAATAGGATAAAATCAGCCTTGTCTAAATTCTTAATTTATCTTTGTAAAAAAAAAAATAAGGTAAGAAACTATCTTTTGCTTTAGTGAACCATTTAATAAACCATTTTGGTAGTCTTAGTTTGCAGTAGTTCCCAGATTGAGTATCACTGATCTTCGTCCTCTTGTGTAGGATTTAAGAATTATTTTTGATGCTTTGAATTGAACCAGTATGTGAATCAGTGTACATCTATGTGAGTCACAGAAGAAAAGTCTGTAACATAAATGAGGAGACTATTGAGCAACCTTACAATCTCACCTTCTCCAACGTCTGTCAGAAAGGAGCTCAATAAAAACAGTGAGATTACTAATAGCTCTAAAATTACTACTGTATCATTTACTGACTATCATAAAAAACATGAGGATAAGCAATCTTGAATTCCCTTTCTCCCAGAGTATCTATAGTGGTAAATCTGTTGCCTTTCTACACATTTATTCTATAGCAGTTGTTGAGGTGGGGTTAACCCCTCCATCAGCTCCAGGGTGAGGGTCTGATTGCTGTAATTCAACAAGTTAATCTCACCCTCTTGCCATAAGTATTGGTTTAAGCCAATCAATGTTCCAATCAGTAGGAATCTCAGAACTTCTGTTTGAGTTAAGGAAAGCATTCTTTTTTTTTTTTTTTCTTTTCTGGATAATTAAGAGGAATCATGTGGACCTAACTATACTGACAGATATCCTATAACCCTAAAGGGCCCAGCCTTAGGATGAAGCCCACATTATAGCTAGCAGTTGTAGATAAAAAGATGGAAGGAACAGAGTACACAATGACATTACTGAGCTCCAGACTAACCACCTTTGGAACTCACGCCACTAAGGTTTCATAAAACCTATACATTTCCTTATTGCTGAATTCAATGTGAGGCAGTTTTTCCATCACTTGCAATGGAAAGTATCCCAACTGAGTCAGAAATATTAGGCTATGTTTCAGCCACAGAAGCACATTAAAATAAGCATACTTATAATTCCATCCTGGGTAGTACTTAGATTTGAGGTTTCAAAATATATATTATTATGTTTATTTTAATGTGAGAATGTGATTAATGTGTTAGGCCGTTCTTAAGTTGCTGTAAAGAATTACCTGAGGCTGTGTAATTTATAAAGAAAAGAGGTTTAATTGGCCCATGGTTCTGCAGGCTGTACAGGAAGCATGGTATCGGTATCTGCTTCTGGTAAGGCCTCAGGAAGTCTCCAATCATGGCAGTAGGCGACAGGGAGTCAGCATGTCACATGACCAGAGAGGGAGCAAGAGAGAGTGGGGAGGTTCCAGACTCGAAACAAGCAGATCTCACATGAACTAATTGAGCAAGGACTCATGTATCACTAAGGAAACGGTGTTTAACCATTCATGAGAGATCTGCCCCCATGATCTAATCACCTCCCACCAGGCCCCCACCTCCAACACTGAGAACCCTATTTCAACATGAGATTTGGATCACAAATCACATCCAGACTATTTCAATTGGTTTTGCAGTTTTTCCTCAGTAACAGTTTCCTGACATTTAATAGCAGTAGTTTACCCTTTCTTCTTATTTATTGTTTCCCAATACCAACCTCCCGACTTTCCCATCTACGAGGAAATAAAAACAAGAGGAAGAAGTCTGATATCTCTTTTTAAGTCAACAGCTCTCAGTTTACATGTGGCTTACATAAACATTTAAGTCTAGTTACTCCTTGGGCTAACTGAGTAATGAGAAATAGTTGTGCTTCAGCACAATTTTGTTAACAAACCAAAAAAAAACCCAAACAAACCAAAAGATGGCCAATTGTGGTCAAATCCAAATTCATGGTTCCCCCCACAAATCTAACATTATATTATATTTCTTTGACTTTTAAAAACCATACCACTTCCTCAGCTGGCCTTTCCTACAGATGGAGGACAAACTGATATGGAAAATATTATAATATTTAATTTTCAAATATTAAATCCTGGATGGAAAGAGCCTCTATGGACAGTCTTCTCATGGATCTTTTGGAAAACACAATATAGTTTTCCTTCTCCCAGCCACAAGGCAAGCCTCCAGTTGACAATATTTGGGCTAAAATATCAGAAAAAAGAATTGCTGTGCATAAGAGGACACATAAGTACTTAACCCAGAGAGATTCATACTATTTTCTTCAAAGCCAAGGTGATTCCCTTCAGCAACCTGTGCCGGAATCAGTAGGCTAAAGGGCACAGTTAGAGAGAGGTTAAAAGAGTTACTTCTACTTGGTGACTAACCATATTTGATTGTCTTAAGTGCATCTGGCTTCTAGAGTGTGGTTTTATTTCAGATGATTATGAATGTTCCAAGTGGACTCATTGCATCCACCTGGCTTAAGGACTGTAAGGCACTTTGAAAATCAAATTTCAGGAGAGAAGATTGATTTGAGAAACAATGAACAAGGAGAAATCTTCCCCTTGCAGAGCTGCTGTGTGTCAAAGTTTATCCTCATTATATTATGGTGGGAAGAAAAGAACAAATTAAGACATTTAACTGCTTAAAATTTGAGACCCAATTGCATTTAACACCACAAATCTTGTTACTGGACCAGTGGGCTTACCTTCTCCTTATGTGAAGTCTGGTATGTGTTAGCAAATCACATTTTTAAAAATCAGAGGAAGGATCTGGGCTAAGTGGATAATCACTGTTCACAATCCCCACTAGATAAGAAAAGATCCTGCAGAATCCAAAGAGTTTTAAAATTAGATCGAAAGTCTTAAGGAAGAAGACCTTAAGATTGCCTTCTTACCTAGCCACCATTGCTAGTGCTAGCACACTTTAAATTAATAGCAACTACATGAGGGCAGAATTTCTAACTTTTAACATAAGGGGCCACTCAAACCCTCACACTACTCTTTCGAAATTGGCATCCGTAATGAAAGAACCATTAAGGGTTTAGTGATGTTCCAAGAACTCTTCTTCAAGAAAAATAAATAAATAAAGAGAGAGAAGAAAAAAAAAATTGGCTCCTTTTCTTTGGCCAGTAACCCACATTTTAATTGAATTTTGATGAGATGATGGATGTTGTACTGTATTCCAAGTCTATATGCTAAATTAACAAGGCTGTCTGCTTAGTTTCCTCTTTTGAAGGCACATTGAGATGAGTGTCTGCTAATTCTCTTACATAAAGCATGATGAGGATGTCTCAAATTCTTGTTTAGTGCCTGGAATCACCCATTTTCTCCAAGCTGGTTTTATGCAGAAACAAAACTACCTGGTTTAAGGAAAAACTCAAAGCTGAATCATGTTCAATCAGCCAGAAAGAATAAATCTCAGTCTTTCAAAGGTATCTGCTAAAGCATTTAAACCATTCTAACCACATTTTAAAAGACTTATTTGTGCATCTTTTTACAGTAAGGATATGTCTCCAGTGCTAAATGCAGGTAGTTCATATTTGCCTACAAAATAAGAGTGATGAATGGCACCATCAAGAAAAATAGGCAATTTCAGAAAATTTTGGCACACAATTATTCTTTTGCGTCCCAGTCTTTCTGCTTTTACAGAACTTGGTAGTTAAACTCTATAACTCAAGCTCTCTATTTATTCTGAATAATTTCAAAGCCACAGACTTGAATGTTGGCCCCTCCTTAGAAATATGAAGGCTCAGGGATGGGATAGATTATTGCTGTTTGGAGTTTCTGCATTTTGGCATAATGGTTATTTTACTTTTTAAATTACTAGATATAGTAGGCCTGCCCAATTAGCAAAAATAATATCTAAGTTGGTTAATCATTCTGGAACCAAAAAATAGCATACTAAAGGGGAACTATCTACCACCTATAGGCTGGAGGAGTCAGATACATAGTTATTCATTAAAGGAACCCAAAAAATATAGGGTGGGTTTGAAGTATGGCTGCCACAAGGACCCCAGGTGATGACCATGGGCTTGGGTTTACTCTAGGAGAAACTGACCTCCAGGCATCCTGAGAACCTGGTACAAACTTCAGGCAAACTCCTCATATGTATGTTAGTCCAGAGCTCATCCCTTGAAATAGACCAGGCACCAAGAGTTTTTGTAGTCCATTCACCCCATGGTATCCCTTTTTGTGTGATACTAGCTGTTATGGGTTGAATTGTGTCCTCCTTCCCCTAGATTCATATGCTGAGGTCCCAATCCCCTGTAACTAAGAATGCAACCTTGTTTGGAAAAAGAGTTGTTGTAGACATAGTTAGCTAAGCTGAGGTCTTACTGAAGTAGGGTGGGCCCCTCTAATCCAGTGTAACAAGTGTCTTCATAAGAAAAAGGGGAAATTTGGACACAGATATATGCAAACAGGGAGATGATATACATTTGGACAAGTATATATGCACATGTTGGGCACAGGTATATACACACATATAAAAATGAAGGCAGAGATTAAGGTGATACTTCTATAAGCCAAAGAATTCCAATGATTGTCAGCAAACCACTAAAAGCCAGAGTATGGGCACATAGCAGATTCTTTCTCATAGCTCAGAAAGAACCAACAGTGCCAGCATGCTGATCTCAGACTTCTAGCCCTCAGAACTGTGAGATAATAAATTGCTGTTTAAGCTACCTAGTTTGCAGTTCTTTATCACAGCAGACCCGGCAAACTAGTATATTAACCCAAGCTCTTGTATTCAAATACCGCAACAGAACTTCAGGTTCCAATATAGATGTCAGATACTTTTATCTTCAGTGAAGATCCAATTTGTCTGTTTGGTGTAAAGTAAAGATATGAAACAATATAGCCAGAAAGCCAAAGTTCTCCCCTATTCTTGAGAATATGAACTACCCTTGGCATTTAATTGAAAACATTGAACCAAAACCTGATTTGTGGCTGTTTGCATGTCTCATCAGAGATTGGGTAAATTACTTCTTCTCTGGGTCTTATCTTCCTCAAATGTATGATGGTAGGCTTAGAAAGAATAATTGCTAAGAGCCCTTCCACTTCTTCAGCATTCTAGTAGTTATTATATTGTTAATTCTTGTAAAACAATTCTTGATGCAAAACATTTTTCAGAACCATAAAAATATAGGTTCACACATATTCCTAGCACCCAGAGAAAACCGCTCTAAAATTTCCAGCATATTTACTGGCATCTTAATTTGATAAATAACTGTATCTCAAATGTTTATTTGCATCCAACATACTTTCAAAGAGGATTAGCACAGCTTCCAAAAATGCCTAATATGAAAACAATACTGGAATGAGGTTAAAAGTAGATGGGCTTTGTAATGAATGCAGGGAGTTCATTGACCAGAAACAGTGATGCTAATAAGAATGGCTGCATATAATCACCAATGGGTAGCTTATGATGGAAGGGGCTTTGCCTATGTGTCTGCCCCATATCCTTTTTAAAAATAAGATAGATAGGATTATTCTTATCTCCACTTTACAGACTAAGAACTTGAGGCAGAGAGCTGAAATAGGTTGCCCAAGTTTACACAGCTAGTAAGTGACAGAATCAGGATTTAGGCTCAAGCAGTTCTGTTTTGTTTTTGTTTGTTTGTTTGTTTTTGTTTTCTTTACTTAGAGACAGAGTCACCCAGGCTGGAGTGCAGTGAACAGTCGTAACTCACACCAGCCTTGAGCTTCTGGGCTTGAGCAATCCTCCTGCCTCAGCCTCCCCAAGTAGCTGGGACTACAGGCTTGCAACATGGCTAAATTTTCTTTTAGAGATGGGGTCTTGCTGTGTTGTTGCCCAAGCTGGTCTCAAACACCTGGACTCAAGCAATCTTCCTGCCTCAACCTCCCCAAACCACTGGGATTACAGGTGTGAGCAACCACACACCTCCCCCTACATCTTTCTGTGGCTGCTCTGGGTTTCATGTGGAAACTTCCCTGAAATGGAGCCAAGAACTGGAGCCAATACTCTAGATCTTTGAAGATTATTTAAGGAAACTGGTCTGCCTAGCACTTGCCAGGCTACCTAATGTTGGTCAACCAGGTGCAAAGTCACTGTTGAGGATGACCACAATTACCAAGTCCGAGCCCCCTGGAAACCAATCATTTTTGAGTCTTATCTGGTCTTTTAAAATAGCTGAAGACATTTCTAGTACCATCTCTTTGTAGCAAATACATTCAAGCTGTTTTCAGAGTCCACGGACACTTTCAGTGCTCTCTGTGAAATAAATGATTTAGTACACCTTTGGGTTAACTTTCCTTTATAGCCTGGTATTTGCAAAGGTGCAGACTCAAAGCTGCTGGCTTAATGCTGAATGGTCTCTACTACAAACCACCAATCTGTTGATAACTGTGATTTCAGAAAAGCAGATGGACTTTAGTTTTGATTCTAATTCATCACTGAAAATTGCAGTTTGTCTCCATCAAACCATGAACTTTTTTCTCTTGCCAAATATTTGCAAAAATATTAAGTGGTATGTTTATCAGAACTGAGTACCCACTGAATAATAATTTCCTTCCACTAGTTACACCATCTATCATAACTAAGTTTACTTTTATTCATTCATGAATGAATATGTATTGAACATCTATTATATACTAGACACTAGGGGTACAAAATGGAATGAGATAAACATGGTACTCTTCCTTGAAGAGCCTACAGGCCAGACACAGAGCTAACAAAATAATTACAGTGCAGCATGGTAAGTGCTATTATAGGGGAAGAATGGCACAGTGCATGGCTTAGAGTGTATGCTCAATCAAAATTTGATGAATGAAAGAATTAATTAATAATATGGGAGCACTTGGCAGGGGCAATTAATCCAGTCTTGGAAGAAGCCTTCCATGAGGAGATGATTAAACTGAGACCTGAAGCATGAGTAGGAATTTGAAAAAGGAGTAAGGGAAGAGAAGGGAAGGGGTGACAACAGAGAAAGATATTTTGGATAGGAAGAACAAATTCAAAAGCAAAAAGTCATATTAAGAAACATGACACCCTGGAAAAACTCAATTAAATATAGGATGCTTAGAATTTGTAGAATCACATAAAATAAGGCTGGAAGATAGGCAGAGGCCAAAGCCTGCACAGATTTGTAAGAATGTTAAGGAGATTGAATGTTACCCTAAAAACAATAAGATCCATGGGAGGGTCTTAAGCAGCTGGCAAAGACCATAACCTCTAGCTGCAGGAGGGATCCAATATTAGAGACAGAGATGATAGTAACCTGGATTGGGCAATGGTATAAGCTATCAAAAGAAGGGTAGTATTCAAGTGATTAGGAGGTGTAATCCAAGGGGCTGGGAACTATATGTGAAGGATGAAGGAGAAAAATGAAAAGATGATCGCCGGGTTTCTGGGGATATGATTTTTATCTATTGTTGCATGACAAACCCTGCAACATTTAGTGACAAAAAAAGTTGTTTTATTATTTCTCATGATTCCGCAGTGGATGGTGTTGAGCTGGAAGGTTCTGCTGATCTTGCTCATATTCTCTCATGTGTTTGTAGTCAGTTGGTGGCTTGGACTTTACAAGACAGTATCATTCACATGATAGGGACCTTGTGCAGATAGCTAGTAAACTGGGCTCTGCTGGGATGTTGAAAGAATTGGGCCTCTTCTTTCTTTCTATGTAGACTCAGCATCCATTGTCTCCATGGGGTCTCTCCAGAAGGATAGCTGGGCATCTAAGGTGGTAATTCAGGTCTCCTCAAGGTGCAAAAGTAGAAGCTGCCAGTATCATGTCACTTCCATCACATTTTGTGAGTTAGAGTAGGTCACAGGACAAGGCAGAGTCAATGTGGGAGACTCTAAACAAAAATATGAATGTGGGGAGGTGTGATTCATTGATGCCATCTCTGCAGATGCTACAACATGTGAGGATACCTTTCACTGATGACAGAAAAACGAGGAGCAGCAGGCTTGAGGGAAGAAGAGCTTTTAAGTTGAATTTTGGATGGACTGACCTTGAGACATCCCATAGGTGGGGAGACGATATAGAGATCTGTAAATCTGAGGGAAGACTGGACTAGACATACACATTTGAGAGTCCTCATCAGATGGTAAATGAAAGAGGGAGACAGTACAGAATGGGAGAAAAGAGCCCAAAAACTAAGAACTTTCAATATTGAAAGACTGGGAAGGGGAAGAGGAATCTTAAAGGGAGACTGAGAAAATTAAGTCAAAGAAGTGGCAGGAAAATCAGGAGAGCTTTGAGCTGCATAATCCAAGGATGATTGGCAGACTCAGATGCCTCCAAAGAGACTATGAGTCAGAATAAGTTAGGTGATGCAGCAGTAATAAAATAATCCCTCAAGTCACAGTGGCTTTGCCAGAGGCATTTGAACCACAGCAACTCCATCTTGAATAGGAACTGGGTAAAACGAGGCTGAGACCTACTGAGCTGCTTCCCAGGAGGTTAGGCATTCTTAGTCACAGGATGAGAAAGGAGGTCAGTACAAGATACAAGTCACAAAGACCCTGCTGATAAAGCAGGATCCAGTAATCTAGCAGCCCATGCCACTGCTCCACCTATGCAGTAGACATTCTTTCATTCCTTTACTTTCATAATAAACTTGCTTTCATTTTACTATATGGATTTACCTTGAGTTCTTTCTTATGCAAGGTCCAAGAACCTTCTCCTGGTGTCTGGCTCAGGACACCTTTTAGGTAACAGCTTTATAATAAAAGTTTATTTCCCCCCCGCACACTCAGTCTGTTTCAGGACCCTGAGGAAACTCACCTCTGAGCAGTGATCCAAGAGTCCAGACTAGTTCCATCCTGCATGTCTTCCATCTTCAGATAAGACCTCAACAACCACCATGACAGTGGAGGGAAGGCAGAAGGGCTCACACATGTGCTTCTCAGCTTCAACACAAAAGTGACACACATCACTTTCCCCGAAAGGATTTGGCCAGTAGCAGATTGCAAACTAACCACAAGGGAGGCAAGAAAATGCAGTCTTGTACACTCAGGAAGAGAGAAATGATTCGAACTTGGTGAACACATAGTATTGGCTTTGCCACAAAGATCAAGTAAGATGAGGACTGAAAAGTATCTTTTGGATGGGTCCACAAAATATCTTTGTATCCTAAGCAACTCACCCTAACATACCTGCAGAAAAGATGCTTCTTGAGATACTTAAGTACCCACTGCATATTTAATAGTGTGCCTAAGTCTCATTCTAAAATAATCCTTAATAATTCTTCTGCCCTAAGAACCCTGGATTTGAATAACTGGCTCTCCAAGCCTGTGTAATAACATCCACCAAAAACATCAAACATCTGCAAGGTGCCTTCCATCATGGTAAAAGCCAATTTGGATAAACCTGTGGTCCATCTGGCTGACTTTGCCTTCTCAGACAATCAAAAATATGAATCAACAGAGGCAGTGGCTGTGTGGAGCCTCTATTCTAAGCCAGAATTTTTAATTGCATTGTCTTTTCTTATGACAAGTATTTAGAAATTACTGCTTCCTACCAGTCTGAATTACAAGATGATTATTTCCCTTTAAGGTTCATTGGCTGCTTGGCATTGCAAGACTGTGGTATTATTAAAAATGCACTGATTAGTGGAGATAGTGGCCAATGAGAAGCATTTTTTCAGCATTGGGGGTCCATTTTAGCCACGGGGAAGGGGCTAAGTGGGAAGGAGCAAAGATTCCGTGAGGACCCCACTCATGCGTTTTTCAGGGGGTGGTCCTGGGAATATTGGCATGTCACATCCACAAAGGCTCCTTGTCAAACTAGCTCCCCTCCTCATGACTTAATTAGCTGAGAATATAAAATTAATCAAAGGCAAGGGAATGATGAACAAGAAAAAAATACTGTGCTTCCAACAAGAAGAAATGATCAATCAGTACCAATTAGAGAATGAGACCACTCCCTTCACCAGGGAAGAATTTCAATCTTCAGTCAATGAAAAGGAAAGAGGCCTGGAGAAAATCAGCCCAAGGAAGTATTTTAGGGTGGTGGGTAACATTATGTTGTCTTGTTAGGCACCATTTCCCCTAACAATGGGAAATAATCAATTATTTTAAAAACATTAATGTGGGGAGTAAACGATGCGTTCAAATTACAGTCTTGCGCTCCCTCTGGTGAAAATCAGTCAAGTTAGAAAAATAAGGATGCCCAAGCAATAGGAGCACATGATTCAGAGAAACTGAAGGGAAAATGCATCATAGTTGCAACTAAGAATTCTTGCCACTAATCAAACAATGCTTTCTGCTTCCTCCACAATAGATCTCAAAGGAAGGATGTTCAGTTAGAAGCTCACCATCCCGACATTTTTGTTTACTCTCATATAAAATATATTCAGGTTTCAAAAGACAATGTGCCTCCATCCACACAGTGATTTCTTTGACACAGCTACCTGTGCAAGGGAGGACTTTAACACAGTCAAAGTGGTTGATCTCCCTGGGTCCACACAAGAACAGATGAAGCATCTGGATGATCTATGCTGGATTGTTTGCAAAGCCATATATTTAAGGAATAGAAGCCAGAGAGAGGCAGACACATCTGGACGTTTTACTACCATATAACACGGGTTTGCAGATGGCCATGTAGTAGTCATTAGCCATCACTGTAAGCATATGATAATCTCTGATGACCAGAACAATGAAAAAATGGAATTATAAAACATAACCACCACCTGTGCATGTACTCCTGAATCTAAAATAAAAGTTAAAAACCAAAAATCTGGCTGGGCGTGGTGGCTCACACCTGTAATTCCAGCAGTTTGGGAGGCCGAAGTGGGTGGATCACCTGAGGTCAGGAGTTCAAGACGAGCCTGGCCAGCATGGTGAAACCCCATCTCTATTAAAAATACAAAAATTAGCTGGGTGTGGTGGTGCACGCCTGTAGTTCCAGGTACTTGGGAGGTTGAGGCAGGAGAATCCTTGAATCTGGGAGGCAGAGGTTGCAGTGAGCCAAGATCACACCACTGCACTCCAGCCTGGGTGACAGAGTGAGATTCCATCTCAAAACAAAACAAAACAAAAAACAAAAAATCATACACAAGTAATGAAGAAAATGGTTTTTCTCTTGGTAAGAAATTAACCAGCAACCGAAGAGTGACATTGTGAGTATAACAGAGAAGTGCAAAGGAGAGGTAACTGAGGAAGAAGTACACTGGAATGTGAAGTTTTCAGTCACTTCTTATGATCAAAATCATGCTCACGATGTCCATTACCGTAATAAGGTAAATGACCAGGAATGTAACAGAAAAAAGAACAAGCTGCAATTCAGCTTGATCTGTCAGTCCCAGAGGAATAAACTCAGCCACGGCTGCCCAGTGTTTCTTTGACATTGTACTTGCTTGGCTTCTAACAAGGTCTAAAGAAAAGAAAAAGAAAAGCGTTTTTCTTTTGTCATTCAGCCACTTCCAAAAAAGACAATATGGCTACCTTTGTTCTCCTTTAATTGTTTCTGGGTCCCATGAATGAGAAAACCATAAAGAGGTGAAAATGTGTGAGTTTGCAAAATGTAAAATAAAGTCAGAAGATTCAGAAAGATGAGCCACAGCACACATGAAAGTGTGCATTGATGACTTATTTTATAATCATACAGGATTCTGTGCAAGAAGATATTATTTCTTTAAAGTAGAGCAAAATCTGTCTTCCAACTTCATATTTCTTAAGCCATAGTGAAAAGCATTTTCTTTTGTTTCCTTTGTTACGCTCTGAACTAGTGAGTTCCTATCTATAGAGTTGAGCAACCTTTCTTTCCATCTTCCCTGACTTTGTGATCTCAGAAGAACCAGTTTCATATGTAGCCTGCCCCTCCCCAACTCCCCCCTTTTATTTTGTACCAGAAATAAACACGTAATGGGTGGGAAAAAAATTTTTTTTTCATTTAAATTGTGCTGACCAGGTGTGTGGTTCACATCTGTAATCCCAGGACTTTGGGAGGCCAAGGTGGGTGGATCATGAGGTCAGGAGTTCGAGATCAGCCTGACCAACATGGTGAAACCCTGTCTCTACTAAAAAAATGCAAAAATTAGCCAGGTGTGGTGGCATGTGCCTGTAGTCTCAGCTACTCAGGAGGCTGAGGCAGGAGAATTGCTTGAACCCGAGAGGTGGAGGTTGCACTGAGCCATGATCGCACCATTGCACTCTCGCCTGGGCGACAGCGCGAGAATGTGCCTCAAAAAAAAAAAAAAAAAAAAGTTGTGCCTATACACCAAAGGATCCCACAATGAGTGGGAGAAAATGTTACTGGGTAGGTAGATAGATAGATAATAGACAGACAGAGATGGATAATTTTTTTCCCTCTCCAAAACAGGAAAAATATGCTTGTGACTGCATGGAAAAAGACTTAAATATTTCACACTCTTGACTATTTCTGATGAGGGATAGATAAGGGAGAAAGAGGTGGGACTGTCATTTTTAATTTTATCCACTCAACTATTGTTTTAGGTTTTTCCAGCAAATAATTATTACTTTGATAATTACTTAATCATTTAATTTTTAAATAAAGAACTAAATTTATAGAGTTACTTAACCATGGTAGTGGGGGTATTTCTAAAAGAGAAACCATTTTTTTTTTAAATACAAGATATCTTTAACTTGAGAATGTTGTGATTGAAAAAATTAGTTCTCTGTAACCTATAGCTGAACTACCATATATTTGGGTAGAAGATATTCATTTTAAAATTAATGTCTCAACAAAAAAATACTAAATGTAAAAAAGTTTTTCCTTAAATGTCTTCATTAGAAGCAGATGATCTTTTTGCAGAGATTCTGAAGGAAACTCCTAAGTACACCAAAGGCTTGCTAACACTGATTCCTTATTATGTTGTCTGAGATTCCAATGTTTGACTCTTGTTTTCCTTATTACTACTAGTATTACCCTTACACATATTAAACAGGATAAAGGTTTTTGTTGTCATTGTTCCTGTTGTGTTTTTGTTTCTGTTTTGATATATGATGAGAAAAAGAAGTAGAAGAAGTTATGTGTAACAGGAGAAAATTGCTCAGGAAAGAAAGATCCCTGAGGTCTTGGAAAATAGTTTGAGAGACAAGGAAGAAGGATGTGCTCAAAGAAGATGTGCATATAGATATGAAAAGGGGATTAGCTGAATATAAACAACTTAAATTATAGCTGCTGAAAAGCAAGTGTGAGAGACAGAGTAGACCCAGTATAGTCAAGAGAAATGTGACACATGGGTTCAAACAGTTCCAGGTATTGCCAGAAGGTGGAGCAGTTGTCTCAGTGTGGCTTGGTTGCTGTCTCTTGTGACAGCTGAGTGGGTACGGTGGAAAAAAAAAAAAACAGCATGGTGCAAGTACAACAATTTATTTGCATTACAGGATTTCCTAAATAAGAACTTTGTAACTCGAGGAGTCCTTATAACTGACTTTTTAGTAGCTTCAATCATTTTGTATATGACTAGAAAAACCTCTGTTCACCTCATATAGAAAAGATGACAGAGGAAAAGTTGACTTACCTTAAAATCACAAAGAAAGGCTCCTCAACTCACTCAAAAGTTATAAGAGGACAAAACTTTTGAGCAATAATTTAAAGTCACTTTGGACAATGTTTAGTGCATCAAGAATCTTCAAACACTGAGGCTGGTTATTCATCAGGTCTTCTATATCCAAGTATATATAGCTTCTAATGTGATTTTGAAAGTTTACAGACCACAGTCTTTAAAAATCATCCTTATTGATTGATACTTAACAACATTGATTCTACTGTATTAGATTGAGTGGTTTATTTTAAACTACAGTGCAGAGAGCAGTACTTTGCTTGAAAACAGTAAAATAATAATGATAATCATTTTTCTTCTCCCCTTCTTTTAGGCTTTGACCAGGAGAGAATAACTACAAGAAACTACTAATTTACAAAATGTGCAGATGACCTAGTTTATTCATAACCATAGGAGTTTTAATTCATTAAGCAACAATTTAATATAAGCAGTGCCTAGTAATTCTAGTTTACTGTGTGTTTTGTAGGAGAATAATGTATTACTTAATGGGGAAGATAAATTTCTTATTGGAAAATTTTAATAATGAACAAAATTATCTTTGGGTATTTCCAAGGGAAGTAATTAGTTGCAAAACTGTCCTTCCCTGAAGTGTGGCAGTATCCGTGGCAATTGCTATTTAGTGGTGAATTCCCTTCTAAATGATCTACTCATGCCTGCTGCAGTAGAGTGAAGGGAGGACCAGGAATGGAATGACCCATGTGAGAGGTCCAGGGCTAGGAAGAAAGCTCATTAAAGAAGCTCCTGACATCCATTAGCTCCAACCCCTGCTCCTAGCTACCACCGTGGGGATATGGAGACCAAGGATTCTGCTTCACACTCCCAAATGACTAGCAGGCTGCAGAAAACCTAGTTGCCTAGCATATGTCTCTTCCTTTGGTTTGCTAAACTGCCCAAAACTTGTTCCTGCCACTGAAAAGACCCCTTTGCATCAAAGCATAAGCTCTAGAAAGCCTTTGGTAAAATGCAAATGTTAAACCATATGAGAAACATATTAATTCATGTGAATCTGTGAGCACTTGGGCATTAATTAGTAATTATGTTCTGGAGATATTTTAGAAAATGACCAGGTATTATTAAAACCCTGCAAGTGACAAAACCCCAATTCGAACCTGCTTAAGCAAATAAGAAACTTATTGGCTTGCAAAGCTGAGAAGATGCCTGGGGTAGCTCATGAGATTAAGGGGAGAGCTTCAGGAACAAAGTCACAAGGTCTGGGACCAAGAATCCAACACCACCAGAATTCTCTCAACTCATTTCCCAGTTTGTTTTATCTCTGGGTATTGATATAATACTCTATTACTGAAGATGACCTTTCTCCATCCAGCCAAGGACTATTAATACAGCCAAATTGGTGCTTACATTATTCTAGCTTAGCAACACCAAATATAAAAACAGAGAGAGAGAGAGAGAGAGAGAGAGAGAGAGATCCCATATTTTATCTGGCATCCGCATCTCAATCCCAAGGAAGCCCATGTATGGTTCAATAGGTCACATGTCTATCCCTTGGACCAATAACTGTTGGAATGAACACCATGATTGGTTCAGTCTGGGGCACGTGACTATTTCTATGGACCGAGAAGAAGGATGCCATGATAGAATGCCCCCAAAAAAGTCCCATGAAGTAGAAAAGGAGTTCTCACATAGAGAAAAGGAAACTAGCACAAGACATAAGATGTAAAAAAACTATTCTTCCTCACTGCAGAAGAAAAAAAGTCTAGCATTTTCTTAAGGCATTTTCCATTTTTATTTTGTGTCTCGGCTTCACCCTACAGATCTTGTATGTGTCGTGGCTTTTGTGCAGACCCACTGTTGGGCTCCTCAGTAAAGATAAGCTGTGGAAACCCAGCTAACTGATGATACAACTACCGAGCAGTATTGTAAAGGTGGAATGTAAGCTGCTATCACAAAGGTCACCCAATATCGTGTGGCTTAAATACGAAGGGCTGAACATTTCTCTCCCATGTAATAGTCTAGGCTCATAGAGCAGATATGCCATCTTCAGTATGCATCTCCCTCCCCATCCGAGGTGGCTGCTTTAGTTTCTATGTGCATCCCACCCATCAGAAAGCATTAAGGGACAAGGAAAGCCCTATTCATTTCTCTGTAAGGTGCAAGTTGGATGTGGTACAATCCTTTTGCCTAGAACAGACATGTGATCACAATGAGGCTCAAGGAAAACAGGAAATGTAGTCTCTGGCTGGGGAGCCATGTGTCTAGCTGAAACTTCAGAGTTGGGTTATTACAGGAAAAGAAAAATGGATATTGGTGAATGATAAGCAGTCACTGCCATAGAACATTATTCCTGCAGGGTTGCAGATGAGCTAGACGGCCAAAGAAAGACTGAGAAACTCCTCAGGGTTACAGGTAATCCCTTTCTTTCCTTCTCTTCAGAAGCAACACCAGCCTAGTGCAGGGGAGTCATCTGCCGGGAAAAGTGGGAGCAGGAGCTGTAAGGTGGTAGGGAAGAGCACCAGGAGGAGGGCCAGTACTCAGTCAATAGCCACTAATATGGCTTCACTCATTGTGAAAATATTAAAATATAAGCTGTACCACTGGCTAAAGTGTCAGTCCCCTAAGTTCTTTTCAATGCCAGTCTGAGACCCTATTTACCCCAACTCCTCTCCTGAGAGCCTCATGCTACTCCCATGATGCAGCAACTAAAGAATTAATGTCTAGCTCAGAGAGGGTCTCCAGAGGTCAGAGCCTCTCTGATGAATACTCCACTGTGATTGGCCAGTGCTGATTGGTGATGGTTTGATGATCAGCCTTGGCTAGAAACCTAACACACAGCGACCTGCCTCAGCCACCAAATTCACTCCAAAATAAAGACAGAAGTGCAATGGATGGAGATTACTCAACCTCCTCCTTACTGTACATTTGAAATCTTGCTATAGATACCAAGATTCTGAAGTTGAGTCAGATTTCCATGACCCGTAACATCAGTGAGCATGACCCCTGTAGGCGAAGTTTATTTTGATAGAAGAGAAAAAGTTTAATATTAATATTTTAATATTTTCACAACGAGTACAGCCATATTAGTAGCTTCTGAGTGAGAGAAACTCCAATGATGTCTCTAAAACAATGCAAATAAGCCATTAAGAAGTCAAAATGTGGGAAAGGCAGAATCAATCTAATAGCTAGCCCTCCCAAGGGCCTCTTCACGACACTGAATCCTTCTTTCAGCTGGGTTGGAGAGGTGCAATGGAATAGAAAGATTTGGGGATAGGAGGTCTGGGTACTAGTGTAAGTAGTGGAGAGAGTGGGTTTGAAACCTCTTTCCCTGATTACAATCTGTACAGCTAGTCTCTGTATCTGTAGAGCAGAGGATAATAATACTGTCTTTACCATAAATATAAAGACTATAATGGTTGAATGAATTAGGCATGCTGGGTGATTGGTAAGTTGTAGACAATAAAAATAAGTCCACATTCCTTTTCCTTTTATTCTCCTCTCTTGTCCTCTTTCCCCACTCACCCACACCTAGACACATCCCACCTCCCACAAACACTTGCATAGGAATTTGTAGTGGAACCACAGTCAGGTAACTTAATGTACTTCTCAGGTTTTTAACATGAAAAACAAGGACAGCACATTTCTTGAGTGGTGAGTGAGATTATGAATGCACAGCAGGTTACAGATGTGGAGGACTACTAGTGTGGTCAGGAGGAGCAAAAGGAGGCGACAGATTTACATATTTTCCACGCATAGCTCCGTCATTTCTACAGCCTGACTTATAAAACTATCCACACTCAACAGAGTTTCAGTTTACTTCTGGATTAAAGAAAGGATATGTAATATCGAATATGCCAATAATTGCATCAAAATCTTCCATCTTTTAAAATGTGCCTGGTCCAAAGTAGACACTCATCAGTATCTGTTGAGTAGAATGGATTAGTAATGAATCCAGCATATTTTTTAAGGCAAAGGCAACAAAAAGTAGAGTGTACTTCAGGTATACATGCACTTATTTTAAACCAACCCCAGACTAATGTTTGAAGAAATAACAATGAACCAGCTCATGAATTATGCTGAACTTTACATTCTCCTCCAACTGGTAATTGCTTTAAGGAGAGCCTCTGCCTTTGTCATTGTCAACTAACAGATGAAAATGCACGCTTATTCTAAATGCATGTTTGAATTTCCAAAGTCTTGCATTTCACATGAAGAACCGTATTTCAGTCAACATTTCCACTTACTAAAAGGAAATAATCAATGAATAAACTTTGTTTTTAAAGAAATACCTTTGGGAAGAGAAATAGAAATTTATGCATAATTCATGAATTGGCAAGTGCTTTTTCTGTTTCTTTAGCATTGTTCACATAAAACACCTGGACCAGAGGTGCAAAGTACCCCTTCTCTCTGCAGAGCCATCAACAAATGTTTTTTGAGTATCTTTTGGACTCTGTGATAGAGAAGCTCAAGGTGGTGGCAAGAAATCATTAGAGACAGGGAGGGATGTCATCAAAAGAATTTCTAATGTGTTAATAAAACACATTCCCTCAAATTAGATTTGGTTTAGGGGGAGTAAAATTTGGAAGGTTAGAAAAAAGTGAGATAAGCCAGGCGCAGTGGTTCACGCCTGTAATCTCAGCACTTTGGGAGGCTGAAGTGGACAGATCACAAGGTTAGGAGTTCAAGACCAGCCTGACCAATGTGGTAAAACTCCGTCTCTATTAAAATACAAAAATTAGCCTGCGTTGGGGGTGGTGGTGCACACCTATAATCCCAGCTATTCAGGAGACTGAGGCAGGAGAATCGCTTGAACCTGGGAGGCAGAGGTTGCAGTGAGCCGAGATTATGCCACTGCACTCCAGCCTGGGCGACAGAGGGAGACTCCGTCTCAAAAAAAAAAAAAAAGAAAAGAAAAATGGGGGGTATGTGGCTATTCCTTTATGAAGGGCCTTGTGGGCCATATTAAAGGATTTAGACTTTATTCTATAGCAACAGGAAGCTGTTAAAGATGTTCGGTGGCATGTGTGAAGTGATAGAGAAATTGACCAGATCTTTACTTTGGAGAAATGACACTGGAACTTCTTAGGGAGGATGAATGGGAGGGGGCAAGCCTGAAAGCAAGGGGCTAATCAAGGAGGCTATTACAACAGCCCAGGTAATAAATGCAGGGGGTCTGAACTTAGACCATTTTCATGAGGACGCTGATTAAAGGGTGGCATGGGGTGGGGTGGGAGGTTTCAGGAATGTTAAGGGGATGGAATTGATAAGTATCTGAGGACAGGCAGGGGAGAGCACTTATGGGTCAAAACTGACAATAAGACTCAAATGAGACTTAAACAAATTTAAATGATAGATTAATCTCAGGGGTGAAGTTAGACAGTTTTCCATTTAATCCTTGCCTCTCATAGCATTTAACTGCAAGGTTTGTTGATGTCTGTATCGTATGCATGGAACACTGATCTGATCCTTACTTATTTAAAATACCGTATTATTTGGACTGTTCATCTCCTCTATTCTTCAGATTTTTGGAAACCTGACCTGGGTTATCCATCCCAGACACCTCTGTTCAGCTAGGGCAGTGACCAGGAATGGGACCTCTGGCAGTGACAGAGGAGACAAACCTTTTATTTGTCCTAACATTTTAAACATTTTATCAATGTGTAGATAAAGTAAACCTCGTTCTATCAATTTTGGAAACAACAACAACAAAAACACAGCTTACTTAGAGTACACATTTTAGGACCTCAAAACTTAAAATTACTACATTCTTAGTCCCATGTAGAGGCCTACAGTATAAGGCTGTGTTCACAAAGTATGGTCTAGGTATCACTGGCTAAGGTAATACATAGAAATATGGCTTTTTGTTTTTTTCCAAGATTTTGTAATTCTTTAATTTCCAGTTATAGTAAGTCGTTGTTTCCATTTTTAATAGTGTTTGCATTTTTAATAGTGATAGGAAGTTTCTTTTTAAAATAAATTTATGTAGATAAAGAAAACTAGTTCAATGAAAAGAAAAATAATAAATAAAATAGGAGGTTCTCTGATGTTTCAAAAATTGTGAAGGTGGTACAAGAGTGAATGAAGTTTGGGGAACCCTAGGCAAGTAGGCACAACCTGGGACTCAAAAATCAAGCCCCAGCTTGGCTAGAGGTAGTCAGGGTCTGAAGCAAATTGGGCTGTTTAGTTTGGCTGAATCTCACCTGTGAAATGAGGATGGTAACATCCACCTCATAGGGTCTTAATCAAAAGAGACAGATTATGTGATGGCACCCTGAAACCTGCCAAGTGCATTAGGAACGTTAGCTTTTATTGTTGTGACAGGTGCCAGGATGTTCAAGTGCTGATTTACAATTGCTTTTCCAGAGAGAGAATTGTAGCACCGGGAACTCACCTTCCTTGCACAGTGTACTGGGCCCTAAAACACATCTATTGCTTCCTGATTATCTTATCAATCTTTAGGGGAAGGAGCTTATTGATTTGTTTCCCTTGGAAGTGCTTCTGCGAATTGATCTGGTTGTTTAGATGTTGCAGGCTAGCTAATGCCTCTGCCTGCGTCCCTGGCTGTGGTTGGAAATGATCCTGCTGCGGGGAAAAGGCTGGATCATTCTGACATTCTCTGGTCTGACCTGGCTCCTCCAGATCTGAATAATGCCTGAGATGATGCTTAACTCCTGCGGAGTTCTGGTTGTTCAAAAACATCAGTAATCTCAGAATGTGGTTCTGCTCTGAGCAGTAGCTGGGCTGAGGGCGATGGGTATTTTTATGTGCCTTTTTCATTTAAAACATCCAAAGGGGGAGGAGCAAAGAATGTCATACACTCCCCAAATAATTAAACCACTGCTACATTTTTTTCCAATTTAAACATAGGTTCAATGGAATAAAGTGCATGGGATTTTAAATCTGTGTTTCCGCCACTTCCTGAGCAATCTCAAGCTAGTTATTCATCCCCTACCCAGGCCTAAGTTTATACATCTGGAAAGTGAGGATATTAGTAACACCCACACATAAAGTTTTGCTGTGAGGACTGAATGACGTCACTTATCCTCTGAACAATTGAGTTCTACATCTGTGCAGGGATACACAGCAGGGTCTGGACCCATAAATTACTTTATCTGAAAATTGTTGGGCCTTAAGCACAATCCATTTATCACCTGCAACAGACATCACAGCACCTCAAACTAGAAAGGGTTGGCATTCCTGAATCAGCCCACTGCAATACTTACCAAATGGGATGGTGACTTGGGCACTGTGCCAGGGAAAAGGCACTTGACCCTCTGCTTTTAGAGAAAAGTCTTGGCCCACAAAGAGGGAGGACCTGATGAAGTAATCTTTGTCTTTTGGGGTCAACCTCTGAAATGCAACCTTATATGACTCCTTTTGGCTGTCCTACTGTGAATTAGGCTCTGAGGAAGGCTGCCTGAAAGAGAAGTGATGGGCAAGGAGAGGAGATGGTCCACGCCATGGTCCAGCATCCAAAGTGGACCCCTGGGGATCCCACCCACGCCCAGAGCACCATGAAGTTCTTACGACCCCAACTTTTGGGGTCCAGGAGGCACCTGGCACAGGTAAACATTCACTGGTACAAGGTGTGGTTTAAAATCTGTGAAATCATGCACAATACACAAAATGCTCTTAAATAATCACACATGGGACTGGGCACAGATAGTGCTTTGTGCACAATCAAGATCTTTATGGGGTCATGAAGAAGGTTTAATGCACTAGTGTGTGAGTGAGCACAGTATTGTGTATGATCAGTTGCAGTATGGCAGAATGGTCTCTAAAATCAGGCTTAGCTGAGTTCAAATCAAATTCCAGCTCTGCTACATACCAGCTGTGGGATTTTGAGTAAGCTACTTATTCTCTCTAAGTCCTGGTTTCTTTATGTCAAAAATGAGGATAATCATAGTACCATCTTATAAGGTTGTTGCCAAGATTAAATGAGATAATGCATGTAAAATGCGTAGCACAGCTTCAGCATATGTCAAAGCCTGAATAGAAGTTAACTATTATTATTATTGGCCATCAGTGCCAGGTTTCCTTTCTCATGAACATAGAGAATGTTTCTAGACCTGATGCAGAGGTTGCATAATCTCCCTAATCCAGTTCTTGGGAAAGTTGTTCCCTGTTTCATTGTAACATTTTTGGAGAAATATAGATGATGCTGTCATGTGAATTGGAAAGAAGAGTATTTTAAGGTGTTGCATTTTAAGGTGTTGATTTTCAGCCTTATGCCCATTGTGGGGTTTTTTTTTATTAACCCAGGATTCTCCTGCTCAGAAAGTTTTTACTTAGTAGAAGAAAGCCATACTTGATGCTACACTTGTAGTCACTTTCTCATTGGTGGGACTGTCTCTCAGACCTATTAGTGGTAGGGTTGACTGGGACTGGTTTTCATGTCATTCTTAAAAAAAAAAAAAATCTGTTCTAGGATCTCCCAGTGACTCAGAAAAAAACTGGGAAATTCATGTGGACAGTACCCAAGTCCATTAATATTATCCAGGGGCATAAAAACCTTAAATGAACATCTTACCAGTGGTGTTGTGAAATAATTATGGACTTTGATTAATTATCTAATCCATCAGCAACTTAATGGCTCTTTTTCTTTTTTTGAGACCAAGTTTTGCTCTTGTTGCCCAGGCTGGAGTGCAGTGGCGTGATCTCGGCTCACTGAAACCTCTGCCTCCTCAGTTCAAGTGATTCTCCTGCCTCAGACTCCCGAGGAGCTGGGATTACAGGAGCGTGCTACCACGCCCAGCTAATTTTTATAATTTTAGTAGAGACAGCATTTCACCATGTTGATCAGGCTGGTCTTGAACTCCCGATGAGTGATAAGGTGATCTACCTGCCTCAGCCTCCCAAAGTGCTGGGATTACAGGCATGAGCCACCACGCCTGACCTAATAGCTCTTTAAAAATCATTTAAATTTATCCATCTTTGCACATGCAACAGCCTTGAATGTCATTCTCATGCCCCAGTTCCTCTGGTGAATCCTACTGAATATTCAACATTAATGTCAGCTCTTCAAGGATACCTCTTATGTTTGTTAAGATATTGTTCAGTTCTTTAACACAGGTGAAACAATTGCCAATTGAATATGTATTTTACTGCACAAATTTGTAGAGGGCAATAGGATGGTTCTACCCCAAGGAGTCGCTTATGGGCCCAGGTAGGTTCTGTTCTGCTGTTTGGCCATCCCTCCAAATCTTGCCCTCATTGGTGCAGTTGAAAGTGATTCATCATCCTCATATCTACGTTCTAGTCCACTGCAAAAAGGAAAAGAGGTAGTTCAGGGCAAGCAGCTTTTGTTGACCTAAAAGTGGCATGTATCCTTTCTGCTCATACCCATTGGCTAGAACTTAGGCACATGGCCATGTCGAGCTTCAAGGGAAGCTGGGAAACAGTCTATATTTGAATTGCCATGTGCCAGCTCTCAAAAAAACAAGGAGTTCTCTTGCTAACTGGAAGAAGAGAATGCTTATTAAGGGACAGTTAGCAATCTCTACCACACTACTCCTTACCATTCCAAGCACCATTAGAAATGCAGGGACCATTTTGCTGTGTTTTCCTTTGTTTTTTTTGAAACCAAAATACCATACAGCCATCTAAAATAGACAAATCTAAAGGTTTTCATAGGAAATAGTCTTTGGGACATACATGTTAAGCAAAAAATACAAAGCATAGAAAATATGTATAGTGTAGCAACATTTGTACTTACATACACACATATGTAGAGAGAGAGGCTATTCTCAGAAGGATACAAAAGTAACTATGACTGGTTACTTTGTGGGGACAGAGGTAAGAGGGAAATACACTTTTCACTAAATAACCTTTAAAATCATTTGAAGTTTTAGCCTGTTCATGTGTATACGTGTGTAACTTTTTTAAAATGTCAAAATCGCTGAATTATTCAGACATTGTTTTTACTTATTACGAACTATTTTTTCTGCAAGGAGGTGTGAATGGCATGGAAACTAGTCTTAACCAGTTCTAGCCCTGACGGTGCCAAAGGACATTCTCACCAAAGAACAAGTAACTCCAAGGCTAGCATTTAGACATGGTTCTCTCCTAGTAAGCAGAAACTTTCTGAGCAACAGAATCCTGGGTGAATAAAAAGACCTAATTATCTTAAGGCCATAAAATCAAAAGAATAGCTTGCACCTTAGGTAGCCTCCCACATGAATATCATCTATGCTTCTCAAAGGACCTACGATGAACACAAAGCAACCTTTTAGATGGGTTACCCTAATTTCTGCAAATAAATATGTGGTGAAATTTTCATCTTTTCTCAAAATTTTATTTTATCTATTTATTATTTGTTTATTTATTTTGAGATGGAGTCTCACTGTGTCACCCAGGCTGGAGTACAGTGGTACTATATTGGGTCACTGCAACCTCCACCTCCTGGGTTTAAGTGATTCTCCTGCCTCAACCTCCTAAGTAGCTGGGATTACGGGAGCCTGCCACCACATCCAGCTAATTTTTTTTAAATTTTTAGTGGAAACAGTGTTTCACATGTTGGCCAGCCTGGTCTTGAACTCCTGACCTCAAGTGATCCACCCGTCTCAGCCTCCGTAAGTCCTTGGATTACAGACTCCCTAAGTCCATGACCCACCATGCCCAAACTAAACTTTTATTTTAGGTTTAGTGGTACGTGTGCAGGTTTTCTGTATAGGTAAATTATGTGCTGCAGGGATTTGGTGTACAAATTGTTTCATCACCCAGGTAACAAGTATAGTACCCTGTAGGTAGTCTTTTGATCCTCACCCTCCACCCTCAAGTAGGATCTAATGTCTGTTGTTCCCTTTTTTATGTTTGTATGTACTCAGTATTTAGCTTCCACTTGTAAGTGTGAACATGCAGTATTTGGTTTTCTGTTCCTGTGTTAGTTTGCTAAGGATAATGACCTCCAGCTCCAACCACGTTCCTGCAAAGGACATGATCTCATTCTTTTATGGCTGCATAGTATTCCATGGTGTATATGCACCACATTTTCTTTATCTAGTCTATCATTGATGGACATTTAGGTTTATTCCATGTCTTTGCTATTGTGAATATGCTGTGATGAACATACATGTGCATGTGTCTTTATAGTAGAAGAATTTATATTCCTTTGAGTGTATACCTAAGTTCGTCAAACTGCTTTCCATAATGACTGAACTAGTTTACATTCCCACCAGCTAGGCATAAATGTTCTGTTTTCTCCATATAGTCTCACCAGCATCATCTTTTTGTTTGTTTCTTTTTTCTTCCATCAGTAGTGGAGTGCTTAGAGAAAAGAAAATTTAATCTTTTCAGAATTTTCTAAGAAATTCTGTTTGTGTTTCAATGGACCTGAAGGAAATTCCAGCATAAGTAGCTGAATGCCCTCAGATATTTAAGAATGTTATTTATTTGTTTATTTATTTAATTAATTTTTTGAGACAGAGTTTCGCACTTGCTGCCCAGGCTGGAGTGTAATGGCATGATCCTGGCCTACCGCAACCTCTGCCTCCCAGGTTCAAGCAATTCTTCTGCCTCAGCCTCCCATGTAGCTGGGATCACAGGCATGCCCCACCATATCCAGCTAATTTGTATTTTTAGTAGAGATGGGGTTTCACCATCTCGGCCAGGCTGGTCGAACTCCTGACCTCAGGTGATCCACCCACCTCGGCCTCCCAGGTGGCTGGGAATACAGGCGTGAGCCACCGTACCCAGCTCAAATGTCCTTTAGGTTATGGCTTCTTTCCAGTCAACTGAAGGCGAGAATGGGCCTACAGAGGAGTTTCCATGAGTGATTGTTCCAATACATGGTCAGGTACAGGGATGTTAAAATGTCTGAATATTTTAATAGCACCCAGCTTTCAGTGACAAGGTTGGAAAACTTTACTTCAGTGTGAAACAGAGTCTTAAGAATTATATTAAAAATTTTTTGTCCAATTTTTAAAATCAATATTGGAGAGCAGACTTTTTCTAGCCTCCAAAAAAAGATCATTGATTAAGAAAACAGTAATATTTTTCACTCTCTTCCCTCTCTGCTAATTTATGTTCCTCTGACTTAAGACTAAGATGGACAGTGTATATAAATTATATCTGTAAGAAATCAAAGATTATGGAAGAAGGTAAAAGGGGTGATGGGTTTCTTGTATTTTTCTCTACTTTTAAAAAAATTGAGATATGATTCACATACCATAAAATCCATCTTTTTAAAGTATGTAATTCAGTGGACTTTTGAAAAAAAGAAAAGAAAAAAACATGGCTAAGGGCGGTACTGAGTTCAAGGCCATGCTAGTGACTTATTTGGACTCTGGGAACCCTAGAGGGTGGGACTTTGGGGTCAAGCAACATGTGTTTGGAGCTCATCTCTGGCACATGCCAGCTTTGGGATCTTCAGCAAGTTGCTCAGCTTTTCTATCACTTGGCTTTCTTTTCATACCAATGCCACCTACCCCAGAAGTCTTGATACAGTGTGTAGATAACAAATGCAAAACAGCTAGCCAAGTATCTAGCACATAGTGAGTACTCCAAAAAGCACAATATCTTAAGTTTCAAACAAGTCGTCTTTACGTTCCTCTTTTGTCCAAGATGGCCCTGCCACTGGGGCCATAAAGAAATTAAGTTTTATACCCAGGCTCTTCCTGTTCTGGAAATCATCACCTAAATCATCTGAGAAGTCATATAGCAAGTAGTCATCCACTATGTTCCCTAATGAAATTATATCCAGGTAAGACGCCTTTATTCCCCTTGATGTCTGACTTTCCCCAGAGGGAGGTCTTTGACATCAAACACATGGCTAAAGTAACATCATTGCTCAATCACTTGGCCTTGGGGTAATCCAACAGACCCAGTAGCTTCAAGTTCAGACAAAAGGTAAAGTGAGTGACAGCTAGGTAACTAAGGAATTCCTTTCCTCTTTTTTTTTTTTCTTAAAAAAAAAAAACCTTTTTAACATATTGATTAAGAGGCTGAGCTTTGGACTGAGTCTTGCTTTGCCATTATTAATGATGTGACCTTATGTAAGAGTCAATGGATTTGAATCTCGATAGTGTGGTACATGCAGCACAGTGCCCAGCTCATGTAAATCCTTCATAAACGGTAAGAGGGTTCTCCAGTTCTGCTGAAACCTCTGAATCACCTCCTGCTCTCCCCTGCTTTCTCACTCACCTCCACCCAGCCAGTGGCCTAGAAAACCCTGGAACTTTCTTTGTGCAACTTGGAGGGCTTGTTTTATTCTCTTTTGTCTCTTGAAGGAGCATGTGATAGCTTTAAAACTTCTCTAAGATTGCATCTACCCATGAAATGAAATGATTACATGCTCTGATCCTGAAGAAATGTTCTTACAGTCAGAGCTTCACAGAGAGACGGAACACCCTGTTCTCATCAGCTGGCCAGGAGACAGGAATAACATTCATTCCTAGTTTTTTGTGTGGGTGCCATAGACCCCATGGCAGCCTGGTGACATCTAAGAATCTCTTCTCAAGATAATGTTTTAAGATATAAACAATAAGAAACATCTCCCCAGCAGGGAAAGGCTGGGGAGATGTTGGTTAAAGGATACAATATTTCAGTTAGGTGGAAGGAATAGTTTAAGAGATCTCCCCTACAACATGGTAACTATAGTTAGTAACAATGTATTGTTTTCTTGAAAGTCACTTGGAGGGTGGATTTAAAGTGTTCTCACCATACACACAAAAAAATGGTAAATAGGTGAAGTGTATATGTTAATTAGCTCAATTTAGCCATTTCACAGTGTATATATATTTCAAAACATGTTGTATACGACAAACATATATAGTTTTTGTTAATTAAAAATAAATTTAAAAAATTGCTTAATAAATAAAGAAAATATTTAAAACGAAAGAAAATCCTTTAAAGTGCATAGGATTACAACAGAAGCCAATTTACACAAAGTTATCAAAAATGTTTTAAAACAAATCTGTGCTGTAGTAACATATGTGCTTCTTCAGTAATGCCTTAAATAACAAGATATAATGCCTGGTTTAGTATTTATCATAATTTCAAACTTATTAAGCTATCTATTAAGATAGCTTCAAAAAACTATTGTGAAATGAAAATATCTGTGATTTCCACTGACTACAAAGTCATGGGTACTGATAATTACTACTGCAGCTATGTTGCCCTCATTCATCATTAAAGAAAATGCTGTGTTTCAGGTAGAGGTTACTGAAAATGTGTACATGTTTTTCTATTTCTCCCTTGAATTCTATCCATGAACCCGAGGTTGAGAACCCCTGCATTAAGCCAAGACTAATACAATTCAAAATGTCTACCATGGTGGTGGGGACATGGTCACAGACTGTTTTCAGATAATCCTGCCTGTTGGTCTAATGAGGTCACAGATCTTTGCACTGTACTTTGCTTTCCAACATGCAAATACTGTAAGGTAAAGACATTTAGTCATTATTATTGTTATTTTTGTTTTTGAGATGGAGTTTTGCTCTTATTGCCCAGGCTGGAGTGCAATGCACGATCATGGCTCACTGCAACCTCCGCCTCCCGGGTTCAAGTGATGCTCCTGCCTCAGACTCCCAAGTAGCTGGGACTACAGGCATGCACCACAACACCTGTCTAATTTTTGTATTTTCAGTAGAGACGGGGGTTTCTTCATGTTGGTCAGGCTGGTCTCGAACTCCCCACCTCCGGTGATCCACCCGCCTTGGCCTCCCAAAGTGCTGGGATTACAGGTGTGAGCCACTGTGCCCAGCCCATTTAGTCATTATTTATCCACATAGATTTGTAAACAGCCACTCTGGAATGAGGGCTGGAAGATGAAGGATGCAGGTGGGCTTTTGTCATTTGCGCCATCCGTCTGTCACGATGGTGATGAATGAGCCCAGAGGCTGACATCTTTTCCTGTCCACCAACTGATGCTCTGCACTTCATAAATGTAACTCTTTTTTCCCTTCCACATTCTATGCCTCTGGCTACTCCTTGTCTTGCTCACTTACCGGAAAGAGACTGTGAGCTGTAAATATGTTGCCTTGCAGAAAACATTCTCCCTCCTCCTGGGGACTGCAAAGCCTTTCAGGCCTTGGACTTCCTTCTGAGTCTGGCTGGGATTCCCATCCCAACACTGCTCCCCTGTTGCCCTTCCTAACCACCACCTGCCTCCGGAGTCTCTTGCAAAATCTCCTCCAGGGTCTGATAGTGTGTAACCTTGTGGACTGAAATGAATTCTTCCTCTTGTGAAGGCTCTAAAGAACAGTGGTTAAGGAATGCACGCTCCAGAGACCAGCCAGCTAGGGCTGCAATCCATTCCTGCTGCAATCCTATTAACTGTGTGACTCTGGCATGTTACCCAATTCCTCAATGCCTCAGTTTCCTCATAAGGAAAAAAATGGAAATTGCAATTATCTCACAGATTAGTCATGAAGACTAAATACATTAAAGCTTGTAAGTTTAAAATGGAGCCTGGCATGCAATAGGCACTCAATAAATGTTAGTCGGTGTTACTTGTCAGCTTCTGACTGATTTTAGTCTGTTCCTGTCTAGCCTCAGCAAAGTCACCAGGTGACATAGATCCCTTCTCTGAATTGAGGACCATCTCTAACCATAGGCTGTCTTTCTAAGGATATGCAGTGGTCACAGAGACACATCGGGAGTGAGTTATGGACCGCTACTACTTGCTGTGTTGTCTACTTCCCTCCAAAACCACTCTCCAATTCTCTGCACTCTGCCATTTTGAAGGAGACTTGGCTTACGGGTGGCGATCTGGCATCGGCTCTGCAGCTTTTGTGAAGTCACATGTGGTCCCAGAGTTGCCAGGAAAAAGGATGCCTTGATGAGCCAAAATGCAAATTTCTTAGGAGAGGAAAAGTGAAAGTGAGCTTGTTCACACTGTGCAGGGCTCCAAGGAAATGACACAATGTGAGAGACAGAGTGTCCTGCCACTAGGCTCCATCATATTACAGGGATATTATTTTGCATTTCATCATAAACTTGCCTCCCAACAGTTTGCTTCTTTGATCAGTAAAAGAAGCAGAGGTGACCCAAATTAAAATGAAGGTAGTATTCAAAATACTAGAGCTACAGTTGGGTGCCTCCAGACATTTACACTGCAATCCTCTGGGAAGCTAGGAGGGAGGTGAGTGCATGGTTTTCTCACCAATCCCCAGAGTTTCCCTTGTCCTGGAGGCAAGTCACTCAAAGTAGCTCAAGGCCAGGAGAAGGAAATTTGGCAACCCTCATCAGTTTATTCACATCTGAAAGGATTTCCAGGGCCTTCTCTGGGGTTTCCAAAAGCTCTTCTGTGGCTATTTGTTTGTCCTCTTCTTTCTCTATCCCTCTTCTTCCTCTCTCCGCTCCTTGCTTTCTTTTTCTCTGCTGGTCTTGACTTTTCCAGAATGCCTGCCCATCAGCTTACAGAGACTTACCTCGTGGTCTTCCATGAGTAAAGGAACGTGAACTTCCCTGTGACAAGGCTCAGGACCTTGATTGCTCTTTTTGCCAATAAATTCTTGCTTTTGTGGTCTATCTCAGACCTTCTAAGTTATATTTACAACCAAAGACTAGAACCTGAGAGGTCTGGCAATTGCTGGCATATTAGACTAGCACGATTAGTGGATAGTCCAACGTGGACAATGTTGTCTTGGAGACTTTACTGAAGGGCCTTTAGAGAGATTTTTAAAAGACTATTTAAAGGCCTTTTTTTTAATTCTTTTTTTTTTCAGACAGGGTCTATCTCTATCACCTAGGCTGGAGAGCATTGGCATGATTATAGCTCATCGTAACCTCAGCTCCTGGGCTCAAGCAATCATCCCACCTTAGCCTCCCAAGTAGCTAGGACTACAGGCATGTGCCACCACATCTGGCTAATTTTTCTTTTTCTTTCTTTCTTTTGTTTTCTTTTTTCCCTTTCTTTTCCTTCTCACCCTCTCTCTCTCTCTCTCTCTTGCTCTTTCTCTTTCTCTTTCTTTCTTTCCTTCCTTCTTTCTAGAGAGGAGGTCTTCCTATGTGGCTCAGGCAGGTTTACAACTTCTGCCTTCAAGCGATCCTCCTGCCTTGGCATCCCAAAAGGTTGGCATTACAGCCATGAACCACCATGCCTGGCCCTAAAAGCCTAGAAACATGATTTGAAGTTTGATATGACACAAATATTTGACATTTCTGAATGAACCTGACTGATCAAATGCAAGCCACATTTGGATGCTTGTTGTGAGAAGCCCTGGTAAATTTAAACCAGATCAGCTGCTAATCCTTAAACCACAGGAGGGAAACTGTGGCCTCCCTTCAAATGAGGGGAACTGAACTATGTGTTGATTATGCCCAGCCAGAGAGGTACAAAGGCAAGGACCAGAAGTGTACAGAGGGCTTCTGCTTGGAGAAAGTGGCCCAAAGGGTTCAAGGAGGAGACAGGATTCCATTTTGGGGCTGTAGTGAGGACTCCTTCCCTCCAAAAGAGATCATTAAGGCTATCAGAATTCCTCCCTGCACCTGTTCCCAAGTAGTCCCGGTTCTGGAATTTTCTGATTTGCATTTCTTATAGGGTAGTTTAGTGGTTCTCATAACCTCTAGAACTTAAAGCACATTGCTGGACCCCACCTCTAGAGTTTCTGATTCAGTAGGTCCAAGGTGGGTCCCAAGAATTTGTGACTAGCCAATTCCCAGGTGATGCTGATGCTGCTGGTCCAGGAGCCACACTTTGAGAACCACTGATAAGAGTTAAATGTTGCAGGCTCTGGAATGAGATTTTCTCTCTTCAAAGGCTGGCCCCATCACTCATAAACTGGGGGTGCTTCAGCAGGTTAAGTCCCTGTTGCCTCCATTCCGTCACCTTTTCAAAAGAAAACAGGGGCTAGGAATTGTACCTGCTTCATGGTCTTGTTTTGAAGGATAGATGAGGAAATACATGGAAGGCACAAACCTGTCCAACACAACACCTGATCACCTGCCCACATGGAGTTTGTCAGGTGTCCTGGGGTGTCAGTAGTCTGCAGAGTTTGGGGGAGCTGGACAGCCTGGACCTTGCCAGATATCACTGGTCTCGAAGGCACCTGCACACAGAATCCACACTGTCATTTCAAGTCCACCTCAAAGACCTGAATTCAAATCCTGCCTTGGCTGCCACCCAGTCCACAGATTCGCAGCCAGATGTGAACTCTTTTATCAATGCCCTGGTGTGCTTCTGGAGACAGAAAAGCATGGGCAAGAATCCTGATTGCTCTCCCAAGAATCCTGCTTGCTCTCCAAAGCACTAAATTTTATATTTGGCTGAATTTGGCTGCATGGGTTTAGATGCCCAGCCACCTGGATTTCCATAGCCAAGTGGGCTTTTCTTGTTAATTTTTAGTACGATTTCCTTTATCTTCTCTTATCCTTCTAAAATAAAACGTTTTTTAAAAAATGACCAATAAAACAAAAATGAGTCAAGAAAAAAAGAGTTCAATTGCTAGACTTGCTTTTTGTTTTTATTATCAACAATCAAGTTAATGGTACACTCTTGGAAAACTATATGCACATGTAGAAATATTTCCCTTTTAAATAGAAGCATTCATTATAACACATATAAATAAATTCAAAAATCTGAAACATAACTTATGACAATTGTGTTCACAAACATAGTCCAACAGGGGAAAAAAAGAAATCAGACAGACATGCACCTGAAAACAAAAATATATACCATTGTCTGAACTGTGATCTCTCTAAACACAAAAGATTGAACCCGTGAGAACCTTGTTACACCATAAAGACACGCCATAGAGACTACAAGAAGAGAAGAACATTATACGGTCACGTAGAGGAGACGGTCTGTACTGATATTAACACGATACAATTGAGTCACAGAACACAGTTGTAGAAAGACACCGAAAAAGTTAAAGCCTCAACATTCAACTAATATCTAGAGTTTGTGCCTTTTAAAATAATAATAAAAAAATCCCAACAGAGATGTCTAAACTGCGCGAAGAATGGAAGCATCAATATACAGTCCATCCACCATACAGGATGTGAGTCCAGTTCGGATCATTCCAACAGAAATACAAACCGAGACACTTCTGCAAACGTGTGTGTGCCTTTCCCTTGCTCGGTAGATTTCTCTGCAGCCAGTTATGTGGACTGCAATTGACTCCAATCCAAAGCAGTGCCAAAAAGTTCAGTAAAAGCTGGTGGAAGAAGAAAATGCCGACGGGGTAGGCGGGAGCGAGGGAAAAAAAAAAAGAGTTGCGAAACATGAGACACATTTTGCAGAGTTTGTGGATGAAAAGGCATCTCATGGATAGGGCATCTTTCAGGGCCGAACGGCTGCAAAGATTCGGGATTGAGAGTTGCAACTGTGTGGGGTTCTGATGCGCTAACGGCGGGGTGGTGTTCGGCGAGGTGGGACAGGCAAGGGGGCGCCAGAAAGTCACTTCTGCCACCAGGACAGTCTGAGCGAGTCGTCGGTTGCCACAGTGACCCGAACCCAAGGACACGATAGGAAGGTGGGCTGAAAAGGCGTCCCTACCCTTCCCTGAAGAAGAGCCCCAAGAGAATCCGTGCTGTTAGCAGGGAGAGGATTTAGGGGTTCATAAGATGGAGCCCTCAGCTCCAGCTGCAGCTTCTTCCCTAGCCCCTCCTTTAATTTGTCTTTTTTCTTTCTTATGTTTTTTTAAACCTTTCTGGGTTGTTGGCTTTTGTTTTTTAATGGTTTCTGCATTCCAACTTTTTTGTTTTTAGTTTTACTTTTTTGTCTTTTATTTCTAAACAAGTCACTGAGTTGGTTGCGGCCTCCTATCTCTTCCCGTCACCTGCTTGGGCCACAGACACACATTCCCCGAGACAGACACAAACTGACACGCAGACACAGCCCCCTGAGAGTGCCCCCGCGTCCAGGCCGCACTGCTCACAACCCCGGGTCGGCAGGCGGAGCCCTGGCCCCGCTGCGCGGCCCAGGCAGGTGCGAAGCCAGGGAAGTTTATTTGTTTTGTATTGTTTGGGGGTTAAGGAAGGGGGTAGGAGTGGGGTTGAAATGAGGGCGACGCCGTTTTCCCTTTATTCTTAGCGCGATTACTTTAGGCCCTCGATGAAAAAGCCACGGCAGCAGCGACGACAATAGCCTTGGGCCTACCCGCTCGCCCACTCGCCCGCCCGGGCCCTGGCTCGCCCGCTGTCGCCGCCGCCGCCGCCGCCGCAGGATCCCAGATCAGAACATACTGCTCTTCACTAAGGCGGCTTTGGCACCGTTGGGTCTTTGGAGCGAAGATAGGACACTGGCGAAGGGGCCCCCAAGCGAATCCGGGATGGAGGTGATGGGGCCAGGGCCAGGAGCCCAGCCTTGTCCAGGGCCCCCAGCCGCAGCCAGGCCTCCAGCTGCAGCTGCCGCCGCGGCCGCCGCTGCTGCTGCCGCGGCCGCCGCCGCCGCTGCCGCGCCGCCCTTGCCGGGTTCGCCTCCCGGGCCCCCGGGCCCCGCCGCCCCCGGAGCTCCAGCCGGGCTGGGCCCGCCGCCGCCGCCGCCACTCGCTCCGCAGCTGGGGGTGGGGTTGGGGTTGGGACCTGGGCCCCCAGTGCTGTCCGGGTCGGTGCTCTTGGCCTCTTTGCTTTCGTCGTCCCTGGAGGAGTCGGACTTTTTGCCCGAGGAGCCGTTCTTGGCCGCGGCCGCTGCGGCTGCAGCTGCGCGCTCCTGCTTGCGAAACTTGGCGCGGCGGTTCTGGAACCACACCTGGCCGAAGACGGAAGGAGAGACGGTGAAGCAGGGGTGGAAAAGAAGGAAATGGGAAAGAAAAGCACGAGTTAGGGTGGCCCACGTTCTACTTTGGCTTGTTTTAACACCCCCCTCCCCGTGCGCCGTGATCACACCTGCGCGCACTCAGTCCACGAAGTCTACCCCTCCTTGTTGCGGTGAATCTTCGGAGAAACTTTCTGAGGGCGAGCTGAGCATGCCAAGGAAATGAAGCCTTGCAGGAGAGTTAAAAAGGCCCCAGGTCCCAGAAAGACCCCAATAAAAGGGAATGCCTTATTTTGTTGAGCCTTTGTTCAGTCGGCTTCTTGAGCAAGCCCCGAGCTCGCCATTCACCCCTAAACCTAAGTTCTAAAGTTAAACTCTAATGTTAAGGAAAAGGGATCCGCTGGGTTTGCTCCGTTGCCCATCTCGGGCCTTTGGGACTGAAAGAGCCTGCGATGGTGCGTACCACTTCGTGGGGGGCTCACCCAGGGAGGCGCTGTGGCCAACTTGTGAGCACACCTGTGTCTAACAGGTTAGAGTAAGCCTTGGTTCTTGACCTTCATGAAGTCACAGCCCCTTTGCAAATCTTACTCAAGCCACAGTTTCCAGAAAAATGCACCTATATGCCATGGGGCCAGGTTAAACGCACTTGAGTTAGGAGGCATTTGTGGGGGAAAAACTTGTAAAACGGGAGCAAAGTCTGCACACCTTCACCACAGGCACTTCCTGTCCCCTCGTTCATCCACGTCCTAAGGTCCCCCATGTCCCTGCTTGGGTGAGAAACACTTGACAGCTGTGCAAAAAATGCCAAGAGCGCGCGCTCTAAGCCTTTCTCGCACGCACAGCCACACCAAATTCAATATTCCTGATCTGCCCTGGGCCCCTAGCTCCTTCTCACTGAGGCTCCAGGACTTCGAATTTCACCAGCCGCCCTTCACCCCCACACCTCCCCGGACCAGTGCGGCGGAGCCGGGTCGGTTTCCAGGCGCTCATACCTGGACTCGCGCCTCTGTGAGGTCGATCTTCAGGGCCAGCTCTTCCCGTGTGTAGATGTCCGGGTAGTGAGTCTCCGCAAAGACCCTCTCCAGCTCTTTGAGCTGCGCACTGGTGAAAGTGGTGCGGATGCGCCTCTGCTTGCGCTTCTCGTTGAGGCCGCCGTGGTCCGTGAAGAGTTTGTAAGGAACTACAGAGAGGATGACAGAGGAAACAGAAAATGAGCGAATCGGCCGGCAGCAAGCCGGCTGTGGAGCCAGAATGTGGGACTACAGGGTCAGATCATCCGGCAGCTGCTACCTACACCCGCGCGAAGACAGTCGCAGAGAGAAGCTGCTGAAATAAACCGAGCAAATTTGTTATCTACGGAAACCCAGGCTCAAACTTCGGGCTTGGCGGCATCCTTTCTGGCACAAGCGCCTTTGGTTGGATTGAAACAGCGCGATGTGACGGTCTTGGGATAGTGCATTCAGCAGGAAAAAACGAGAGAGGAAAAAAAAAAAAAAAACAACCAAAAACATCCGTCGGAATATCAGGGGGCCAGGAAAGAAGTTACAAAACAGTCCCACTTTGGGAAGTTTTCAATTCTCAGAAAGTTGACCCGGCTCAAAAGTTGGGAGAAAGTGCTGCAAAAAAATAATAATAAATTAAAGAAATAATAATAAAAATGACCAGCCAAATAGGTGTGAGCCGCTGTCGGTTCTTAAAAAAAGAGACACTGCCAGTAATGAGCTTTACTCTTTGTTATTTAATTATTTTCTAAGCTTTACGTCTCATCGCAAAGTAAATAAATTATGCCTATCATTTTGGCAGCTTAAGATAATTTTGTTGGCGGTTCGGGTGTGACTAGGATAGTGTAACCCTGTAAGTGAATTACCCCTCCCTGCAATCGCTTCTAACGTGATAAATTCTTTCATTTGTGTAAGCAAATTTCGTTTGGTAAATACTAAACACATTTCCATTTTCAAATGCAATCAAGGCTTCCTATATACGAGCAGAAAGGCGGCTTTCTCCTCTGAGAAAGCTGACGGTCCTTACCTGCGGCGTACGGACTGCTCTGGTGGTCCCTGAGGGTGCCCAGGCTGCAGGATCCCGGCGTGAGGGATGGGCAGCCGGACGTGGCCCCAAAAGTGGTCCTTATCGGGTTATACTGGAAGCCACTGGCCTGGCTGCAGGAACTGAAGTCAGCATAGGCTGAAGCCAGGCTCGAGGTGTCCATCCCAGCCATACAGGACTCGTAGGCAGAGGAATTGAGGTAAGAATATTCCATTTTATACATTGAAAAGGTTCTGGATGGCTCAGCCAAGTGGAAAAATGAAATAAAAGATGGATATGGAGAAGGTGGCTGGAGTGGGGAGATGTGCACAGCTCAACGCCTGCCTCCAAACTGGCCTCCTTACTACCAGCAGAGCCTAGTTTTATGAAAAAGCCTCCTATGAGATGCCTTGTCTGAGGTCTCTAGAGCATATAGTCCTCATAATAAACTTGGCTCTTTCCACTTGGACAATAGCAAAGCGGTTGGTCTTATTGCTGGCGCTTTTTACATGACAATAACTCATCCGTCTATTGGGCTGGCACTGGGGAACTGAGCTGTCCAACCTCCCTATCATTGATTCCTGCATCTCTAATTAGAATTTAATACCACACCATTACGCACCGAGCCCCTGATCCTCCCTTCTAACCAGCTCCCTGCCCTTTAATTCAATCACACTACTTGGAAATAATGAAAGTTGGGTGACGATTCTCCCTGATCCAATTTCCCCGAGCTTTTAAGCCTTTTTAACTGATCATATACCTTAGGCATAAATTGAGATAGTGTGTGTATTTTCCCCCTTCTTCTTCCTCTTCTTCCACCCCCCCCCCCGTTAGGGAGAAGAAACCTTGATGTCATAGAAAACCTGTTTTGTAAGAGTGTTACACGCTCAATTTAACAACAAGCCTACCCCCCGAAGTGCATGAAATGTTATAAAGAACTGGGACATTGGCAAGACTCAGGCGCCCTGTAACATAGAGTAAGTGGGCCAAGGGGGTTTATGTGAACGATAAACGGATTTCTTTAAAAATACACCTGGTAGAGGGGGTTAAAAGAGAGGGAGAAAGCATCTTATAAATTGCATTTCTCCTTGCAGCTTAATGTGCTTTCAAGAGACTCGGGGTACACAGACATTTAAAAATCTGGGTATACAGCCACTTTAAAAAAAATCTGAGGAAAGCTTTTGAATGTGGATTCTCAACTGTGGTGTGTTCTTTGCGTTCACTTGTGTCTGTTTTCATTAGCACAAGGTTTGCATTTGGTTGGTTTCGAGGTTCCGTGAGGTTGTTCTTTTTAATTACGCCTAACTGGCAAGCAAGCATGAAGTGTACCCAAATGTATCTCCTCTTTCATCTCTTTCGGGCGCTCCAACTCTTTATCGCCTCTATTTCTTTCTGGTGCCCACAATCCTCCACATACCCGCGAATTGCTTCTATTTGCCTTCTAGGTTTGCCTACTGCAGTGAGCGAAATTCTCACCATGTAAATTCCCAGGCAAGGGTGCCAGGTCGGGCATCTTTCTTGTCCGATTCCTCAGGCTTTTGGGTGCTGGCAGCGAGGCACAGACAAAGAAGCCAGCAGTGATTTGTGGACCTCGGTGGCCCCATGATTTAAGGGGAGGGTAATTTTCATTTGGTTCGTTAGGCCCTAGCAGAATAAGGGAAACTATTTCATTAAATCGTTCCTCTCGGTGGACAAGAGGGGGAAAGCTTAGTTGAATCGCCGTGTGTTGCAAACAAACCCTGGATATTTTATATGAATTAAATGTGTAGATAATTAGTTTTATTGCATTCATTACCCCCTTTATGTGCTCTGTAACAAGTCAGTAATTAAAGTAACAAACTCATAAAGTCTTTATAGGGGCATTTAGGCGTTCAGTGTTTGCCAAACTAAGTGGTTTAATTCGATGCTAGTGCCAGAGAGTGGATGGGCGCCTGCTCTCCCCTGCCACCGTGTTTTATTGCGCACTAAACTGCCGAGGATGCAGTAATGGATTAAACAGGGACAGTGGTCCCCCAGCCTTGTGCTTCTCTGCAGGGTGAGTTTCAGGCTCGTTTCAGGTGGTTGCAAATCCTCGAGATGTGAGGAAGCGCTAAAGTTGGGAGATCAGAACGCGGGACCTACCGAGGATCCTGGTGATAGTTTTATGAGGAGGGCTGATAGTTTTATTGCAGTTATATGTTGTGCAATGCGTATTTGATAAAGAAGAGCCCTTGGTGACCAGTGTGCACTTTTTTGTGCACGGAGGTGAAATGAAAATAAATGTGTACAAGGTTTTACTGCGGCGGGAAACAAATTGCAACGCTCTAAATGGTTTTTCTTTATGGTCACCAGACAAGAGGAGAAAAGGGATGCAAACATCTGTCTTCAGTCCCCTAAACCTAAAGGCCAGCAAAGACGGATGCGAATCCAAGTGCTATTACAGCATAGATTTGTCTTTATTTATCCCGCTCTCATGAATATGAATCTGCATTTGGGCCGGGAGGTGGCTGTATCCCTTTGGACTCCACACATGGAATTTCCCCCACGCTCATCCCCCTCCCCAACCACTTGAGGGAGGTGGGGGATAGGTTGTCCAGCACAAGGCTGAGATCTTCCAAGTTTCTTCGTTCCCTTGCATTTCGGTTGGGGGTTGTGCCTGCTGGTTTTCCGAAAGCGACTCGGCAGCCGAGGCCTGCACTGGAGAGATGTGGATGTGCAGAGCACGGGCCGGGGTGACACCCAGCCAACCAGCTCCTTGGTTGTAGGTTTTAAGCGCGTTTCCCTGCAGAAGAGAGTGACCAGGGTGGCCAGGAGGTGATGCGTTTCGGCTCCAAGACCTCTATTCTTTACAGTTACTGGGTTCACACCCCGCTTGGCGCCAGAGCCTAGGTTCACCTGGGCTGTGTCTGAACGTGTTGCGGAGCGCGCGCTCCGCTCGGGAAGCTACGCCCCAGCGCCGCGCCGCGGGCCTGAGCCCTACGCCCGAGCCGAGCGCAGGGCAATTTCACCGCGGGTCCTAATTTGCGAACAGAGCCCAGGCCCCGTTGGCTTTTCGGGCGGAGACGAAACTAGGACCTAAAAAGTGCTGGGAGCTCAGAGTAGAGGGGTTCCTGTTGGCAGTTTCTGAGGATGGCTCTTGGGTGAAGATGTGGAACTTCGGAATTTAGATGGTGCATATAGGCAGTTCCTGTGCGAAAGGGAGTGTTGGGGTGAGGAGTTTAGTGCGCAGCTCAGGGGACCTGGATGCTGATGGGGCGGCCGAGGGTGGCTAGGGGAGAAGCTAAGAGATCTGGGCGAGGTCTCAGCGGAGGGGCGCTGGCAAGGGAAGTGCCTGGCCGTGGAGGGTGCCCGGGGGGGATGGTCACGGGGCAGACCCGGGGCTCGGTCCCTCCCTGTCCTGAGGTCCCTCCCCGCCCCGCGGCCCCGGGCCGCCGCGCCGGCCCGCTCCGGGCGCCCCCTGCTGCCGGCCACCCGGGTCAGAATGCCCTGAGCCTTCTCGCCTTTGTACTACGAGACCTTTCAGCGCCGGGCCCACACCGCCGGATGAGCAAATGCGCTTGACTTCATTTTCCTCTTTGTAGGCCTTGTAGGTTTATTTTGTTCGGTGTCACCGTCCCTCCCCCACCACCCCTGGCCTATCGTCCCTCTGCCCGTCTTTTGTGGCCCGGGGTCCTGCTTCTGCTTGGAGATGAAAGGCGTGCGGGGCTGGGCCAGGCCAGAGCCCCAGCCCCAGCGCCCTGTTTTGTTCCAGTTGTGCTTTCTACACGCGAGTTCTTCCCTAAAAGTTGTACTAAATGGTTAATTTAATTATTCCAACTATAGACCAACTGCTTCAGCAGCCTCCACCACGCGTCTGGGAGGAAAAAAGAAACCATCTATAAGAAATAATCTAATAAAAGTGAAGTGTAGAAAAACCCCTCCTGATTTTCAACCGGCACAAATAGAATTAAGCTTCAGCATCCTTTCCCCAAACAGACCTTTTGTCCAGATCACAACTTCAGCCAACCAGCAATGTGTACAGTGCCTGCTATTTATTTTAATAGAGGCGGGTGGGTAGCAGGATGGATTGATAGATAAATGACCACATGGATAGATGGATGAGTTTGATCCATCTGCCTCTGCCTTCTCTTTCTTAGTATGCGTACACGGTTGACTTTTTCCCCCTGCAGATTTTCTGAATCAATAATGGAAAGGCAATGCTACGTGACAAAAGGGAGGGAAAAGTCCATTTAAAGCACCAAAAAGAAAGAGATTACCAGCATATATACTATCAGGAAAAAAAAAGTTTACATGCTACTCAATACAAACTGAAAAAGGTTGAAAGTTTAAAAGAACTTTTCTTTCCTTTGCTGCACCATTCATAGGAGGGTTTCTTTTTCTTCTTCTTTTTTTTTTTTCCTTGAAAGTCAGAAAGAATGTTAGAAGACAAGGAAACAAAACAGCAAACAAAATGCCATTGTATTGTAGTAGCGATTCATGGGAAAATGCTTGTCAGCCTTCTAATGCCTCACTCCTAGGAGGCTGTTTTGAGGCTGTTTTACCGCAGGCGAAGCACAATAACATGGGAATGAATAAAATATTAAATACCAGTGAGAGTTTCAGAGGAATTTCTTTTTGATTGCTTTATTTGATGCTGCATCCAAATTATCCCAGCATAGCCAGCCCACTGCCTGGCATAGACTCAACTCAGAACCAACATTTCTCTCAACTGGAGAATGAATAGGCAAGATTTGTCCCTGGGTTTCTCCAGAAAGATTTCTGCAGACAGCAGCCTTTCCCACTCACCTGCATTAAGAAAATAACCTAGACAAAATTTACTGGGACACCGTTTCCCCAGAACCAAAAGCATACCAGCTACAGCAGCCCCATGTCTGATGACCCACTGCATTCTCCTAGCATTTTAGAATTTCCACCACATTTTCCATTTGCCTAGCAACCATGATACATGTTTCATAATAGAAACTCTTTGAGGTTCTGGTAACTAACCTCCTGGCACTGTGAGACCAACAATTATTAACTGATTGACAATAGTGTATACAAAGCAATTAACACAGGGCTTGGCACATGGAAAGAATCCAGTGACCGTTAGCCACCAGTATGATGTTGATGGCAATGATGATGTTGGAACGGTCTCCTTGAATTGTATATTAAACACTTTACTTTGGGATTTAGAGGGTGCATAGACACAGCGTTTTTCCTATTGTACGTTTATAATGCATGCATGTGGAATGGACACAAGGAGGGGAGCATCACACACTGGGGTCTGCTGGGGGGGTTGGTTAGGGGAGGGACAGCAGGAGGTGGGGAGGGATAACATGGGGAGAAATGCCAGATATAGGTGAGGGGGGGATGGAGGCAGCAAACCACATTGCCATGTTTGTACCTATGCAACAATCCTGCATGATCTACACAGGTACCCCAGAACCTAAGGTACAATAAAATAATAATAATAATGCATGTGGAAGAGAGTAGATAAATCAAAAAGTAGGCTCTAGGATATCAAATGGGAGAAAAGAAAGCAACCAGGCAGAAAATTTTATTTTTTAAAGGAATTTACTGGAAGGTATATTTGTATTAGATAGATTAATTATATATTTTGTCTTGTTATATACAGTTTTTATTCATAATTAATATGGTGCTTTCTCCTGTACGTAAATGTTAGTATGTTCAGGGTGATCTCACTTTGAAGGGCATTTGTCCTGGATTAGCTGTGTGGTTTTGGGTTGCACTTTCATGGCTAACTCATAGATGATGTTTCTGTATCTGGATTAACTTTGAAGGTACCTCATGTATACATGCTATATAGGTGATGGTGTACAGATCTCCAAAATCCATTCTTTTAAGAACTTTTAAGAACATTTAAAAGCCCCACTCCACTCCTCCCCTTCTCTTCTCTTCTCTTCACCTTCACAGTGCTATAATTAGCAGAAGGGGCTGCCTGTTACCTTTTTGCTGGAGTTTGGCTAATAGTAGTAACATCTGCTGGGCTGGTAGGGGGGAGACATAGGGGCATTTGATGTAAAAGTGACACAGATGTAAAAGTGACATCTGCTTGTAACAAAGGAGAAGCAAAATTAAATTAGCCAGGAAGCCCTTTCTGTCTAAACCCAGAAAGAAAAAAAAAAAACCTATTTGAAGAAGGAAGAAAAAAAGGTACTCATTAGCCCTGACCAAGCTTGCAGAGTGTAGAAGAGAACTTGCAGAGGGGATTATGATTTTCTGAGCCAGCAGCTGCCATAATAGCTGGAGTAGCAGCATCCTAAGGTAGCAATGTCCTGAGACCTTGAAGGCATCTTCTTATGCTCCAAAGAAAATGGTCAGGCAAGATTATCCTTCTTAGCCAAGCAATGACCTGAATGGTGTGAGTAGCATATGGACCGAGAAAATCATTTTCAGGTTGAAGACAGGAAGAGAGTATGGACAAAGGCTTCAGAGTTAATGATATCCCCATATATTTTTGGATAAGTTTGGGCAGAAATAGATTTTCATTTCACAGCTATATTCAAACTCCTGTTTCCAACTATTATGGATAAATCATTTTTTCACCAGGTTCATCCATGTCCTTAGGAGATTACATTAGGCAGTTAAAACTGCCATGCCTAAAATAAGGCTCAATTATGGCACAGGGGTGGGGGTGGGGGGGTGGAGGTTTGATATACTTTACGTCTTCCTAGCCATCGTTCTAGGAAATCATGAGTGTTCCAAATGAGCATCTCCCTCGCTCTCTTTTTCTTATAATGATTTCCTAAATTTCTGTAAGTGGAACACATTATGACAGCTTTATATAAATTAATTTCACAAGGATAACAGAAGCCACTGGACAAGAATTCCCTCAATCTCCTACTTTTCAATCTATAAATTGATCAACCTCTATACCCACTCTCTCTCCATGGCTCCTGCTACTTGGAGGAGGGAAGCCTAGTCTCATCCAAGGCCAATCCCTCTATCATACTTTGGAGTTTGATCTCTTCCACTAGCTCAAGGACCTTATGCAATTCTTCCTTTCTCATGGATCTCCAAACTCTCACCTGTTCATATGGACATATCCTGTTGTTCTCTAAATATGCTCAAGCCATGCTCATGCTAATTATCAACCAACTCTTTATTCTTCCTTGGCCACACCCCACCACCACCACTTACCTCTCTTCTGCTCTTTACAGTCAAACATCTTGAAAGAGTTATCTCTTCTCACTGTCTTTATTTCTTTACTTCTCAATCGCTCTATGGCTTCTTGTAATATGGCTTCCACTACCCTCGTGCAAATTAAATATTTCTCGGTAAGGTTATCAGATCCATTGGGGATTTTCTAGATCTTCACTTACTTGAATATGTAAATCACTAGGGTTGTTTTACGAATGTTTCTCTTTCTCTTCATTTCTAGGCATATAGTGTGACTTATTTTGACCAATGAAAATTGAATGGAAGTCACATTTAACACTTCCATTCAATATTCATTGGTCAAAGTAAGTCACATGGTCATATCTAACCATTTCATTAGATATGACCATGTGAGATATAGAAATGGTTAGATATGACCATGTGACTTATTTTGACCAATGAAAATTGAATGGAAGTGTTAAGTGTGACTTCCAGGTGGAACCTTTGAGAGCTATCATCCAAGTCTTCATCCTCCTTTTGTTACCCTCTTCTATGCTCCAGATGGTGACTGCTTTGTCAGCCTGAGTTCCAGGTGAGGACGCCATGAAGTAAAGATCCCAGCAGACCCACAATGGACATATATTTCCTTAGAGTTTCAGGGAAGGCTTCTGGAAGAGGTGACATCTATACTGGGTACTAAGCAATGAGTGGGAGTGAGCAAATGGTGATGAAGTGGAAAAGAAGTTTCCTAGTATGGTAGTGACAAAGACTCCAAAACCAGAGAGAGCATAGTGTGTTTGTGAATTTATAAGTATTTCAGTTTAGATTTTTATTAGAGCAGAATTGATGGGGGCTGGGGAACAAACCAAGAGGCATGTAATGAACTATAAAATAAGAGCAGTAGAGCTGGAATCAGACCCTACAGGATTATGGATGCAGGGTAGTGAGATTTGGGGAGGAGAGGATGATGGAACAGAGAAGCCAAGAGATAAATTAGAAGGCTGTGACACAGTGCTACTCAAGAAATGATGGACTTTTTCAGCCAGAGAATAGCAGTGTAAGACAAAGAGAAGTGAAGGGATTCAAAAGGAATTAAAGAAGTAGTGTCTAGCGTAGGCAGAACCCACAGTCCTGCACAGTGCTGGAATTTCAGGGGACCCAGGAAGATATCTCAAAGCAAAAACCCTCTCTCATCTTTCCTGGCAAGATCTTCACTTCTCCAACTTGGGCCTAGTGATCCTCATTAACATACTTCTCTGGATTTGGCAGCACTTGATGGTGTTATCCATTCATTCACTCACTCATTCAATCTATATTTATTAATTACCTTCTATGTGCTACAAATCTGCACCTTAGAGTAGAAGTGGTTTAGATATTGCCTTGAAAGCAAATTTTTGAGATGAAGCAAACCCAATGACTGCAGGCACCCAAGAGGAAGGGGAGCCACTGGACTTGAAAGTGGGGACACCCGCAAGAAAGTCTGGGTGCTGACTTTGTAGGGTCTATAACCCACACTGGATGGACTGGCCATTGGACCTGTCACTGCTCAAGCTGGTGAAAGACCTTAATTGCTTCAGGAGTCAGAATAACAATTTTGTGAAATTCTTTTCAGTCCTAAGTTTCTGTTAATTGATTTGGTGAAGAGAGGGCTGTCTAGGCACCTTCTCTGCATACATTCTTATATGAAAGAAAGGACATAAGGGACATTGTGTATAGTGAGAAATCAAAGCAGTATTTTGAGATTCAAAAAGAGGGCTCTGTAAACAGAAGAGAGAAGAGTGATTGATTGTCTTCTGCTCCTCCATCTTTTCCATGATGATCTTAGGATTTTGCATATCATCCCCGCCAGGTGTATTTTCAAGTGAAGTTACCAAGAGCCCAGTATCACAGAGGAAGCAAGTACTGATGGTGACACAGCAGGTACTTTAGAAGTGGGAGCAGCTATTTTATATGGCACTTTCCTATGTTGTTCCTGTCACACCATGAAGATGCCCATTCCATCCACTCACAAGAAAGCTGCCTTGGTCCTGGTACTCAAGGGCTCTATGCTGCCTCCATCATACCCAGAATTAATTCCAATAATGCATTCTTGCATCCTTTATCAGCACAGCCAGGGAGCTAACTGAGAGGCATGTCGGGAACACTGGAGTCATTCACTGTCTTAAACGACTCAGCCTTAAAATACACATAAAAATGTGTTCGAATTCAAAAACTTTAAAAATATTTCTTTTGGGGGGCTTTCAAAAGACACTGGTGCTGCTGCTGATGGTTTGTATCATTTTGTTTTCTTTAGGAGGTTTGTGGGATTTGCCAGTAAGGTGTTGCAGAATCATGCATTTTAATGTATATTTCAGCTGATTCAGAATTTAGAAGCAAATGCAATCCAGTCCTCAGGGACAGGCACCACACGTCCTAGACCTTAGGAGCCAGAAGACAATAAATGCTCACAGTGATGCATGTTTGTAGTATTTCCTTTGTTAGATATAATGGATAATATTTCTTTTCTTCTAAAACACTTCTTTTCTTCTCTCTCTCTCCCTTCCTCTCCCCCTCCTTCTCCCTTTTCCTCTCCCTCTCCCTCTCCCTCTCTCTGTCCTCTCTGTTTTTCCTCTGATTTGTTTACTCTGGTAAATTAAACAGCAGCCTAGAGAACTCTAAGGCTAAGGGTTCTAATCACAAACACTGCCAACTCCCTTGCTTATTCATAAATCTTTATCATTGAAATTGGGCTTGAGGAAGAGAAGGAGGGAAAGAGATTTCTTTTTTTTTTTTTTTTTTAAGAAAGGAAAAGAGAGGAAAGAAAGTGAGAGTGAAAGAAAGAAAAAAAAAGAATGTACGAGAGAAAGAAAGAGGAAGAAAAAGAGGGAGAGAGAACAGGATTCTTGTTCTACTGCCCAG
>CAUYLG010074472.1:0-10827 GCA_963573385.1 Cacajao melanocephalus | reverse complement strand
ATCAGGAATCCAAGAAAAATTATTCTCCATGCAACCTGGAGCATGTAATTGTTTTTGTGACTTTGGATAGTTCTAGAACCCAAGTTTAGGGATTAGAAGCCAATAAGCAAAATGTGACCTCTTTAAGGATGAACTATAAAAGTAAACTAATGCATTTGTTTTTCCTGATATCCACTAAGATTTGAGAACAGAGGTGAACTCATACTTTTTGGTTATCTTTTTAGCTTTCTTCATGGTTAAGATTCTGAGGTCATCACTGGACTTAATTTTATTAATTGCACAATGAAGTTAATCTGAAAAATTCAGTTCTCTTCATTCTTAAATGCCTTTCATGAGACAACATATGACTAAATTTTTTTTAAATGAAGAAGTTACGAGGACCCCATAAAACATCTGATAACAAATAGTGTCAAGTAGAGAATTCATTGCAAGCCTTACCACACAAACACACATATCTGATGACAAAGAATAAAAAAGACTGACTTTAACTTGTGCTGCCAACTTATCTAGTTTTTGTGCAGAAAGGACACAAAAGGAAGCAAAACTCTTCTAGCAATTTCTATAGTTAGATAATTGTAGCATTTAATGGTTCCTTGAAGTCATTCCTATGTGTGTTTGCTCACATACAATTGTACAAGTGAGTGTAAAAGTTTGGGATACAAATCCATGATCAGATATGTGATTAGCATGATTAGCAAATACTTTCTCTCAGTTAGTGATTTGTCTTTTTTCACTTAACATTGTCCGCTGAAGAGCAAATATTTTTAAGTTTGATAGTGTTAACTGATTTTTTCTTTTATGGATTATGTTTTTGATATTATATTTAAAAACTTATCAAACCCCAACTCATGCAAATTTTCTCCTATGCAGTGTTTCAGAAGTTTTAATGTTTTACATTTTACCTTTAGGTCTATGATTCATTTTGAGTTAATTGTTGTATAAAGGATAAAGTGTGTGTTGAGATTTCTTACTTTATATGAATATTAAGTTGTTCCAGCACCATTTGTTGAAAAGACTATCCTTTCTTCATCGATTTGCTTTTGTCACTTTACCAGAATTCAGTTCAGTACATTACATGTGTGTGTGTGTGTGTGTGTCTGTGTGTGTGTGTGTATACAGAGAGAGAGAGAGAGAGAGAGAGAGAGATGCTTTGTTAGGTTAAGAAAATTATCTACTTTGCTGAGATTTAAATTTTGTCAAATAATTATTCTGCATTGAGATGATTATATAACTTTACTCATTTAGTCTGTTACTGTGGCAAGTAACATAATTTTCAAATATTAAAACACCCTTGTATTTTTGAAGTACATCCAGTTTCTAATGATGTGTTATCCATTCTATTGACTGCTGCATTAAATTTGTTAATATTCTGCTGAAAATTTTTATGTCCGTGGGTCTGAAGAATGTGTAGTTTTCTTTCCTTTTAATGTTGTTATTGGTATTATTTTTTCTTCTCCTTGTGTAATCTGTTTCCTCCAAGTTTTTTCCTCCTTGATTGTTTGCTTGGGTGTGCCATTTATATTGGATGATTTTCCAAATATCTGGTGATTCTTAGTTGTCCACACACATTTAAGATTTGGGGACTAAAATTCTCCATGCTTATGGGGCTTGTTTCCTGCGGACTTCACAAACAGGCTACCTGGTTAAGCATTTTCCTTGAAGAATTTCAAATTTGTCTTTTTGTGTCTCTCTTTTTTTCTTTATTTTGAGCTGATCAAATTCCTTTGAAAAAATGTTTCAACCTTTTAGTCCAGAAAGTGCAAGCTTCACTGAGGATCTCGGTATTTGGTGTAAACACTTTTATTTAATGCCCCAGTTTTTATTATGGTATTCTGTTTTGCTGGTGTCATAGATTCTCCATTGTGCCTCCTTCAGAGACTCCTCCACTGGTTGTATGCCTGTGAGATGACAAAGGAAGGGATGTGGGAGTTCTTTAAACAAATCTTCAAGTAGTCCTGTTTTCAGCCCACCTTTCACTCACTTCGAGAAGGACACGGCAATGTAAATTCCTGAGGCTTTTTGGCAATTCACATTTTCCATGAGGTAAACTTGGTTGACTCACCTTTTCTTTCTTTGCCTTCTTGAGTCTTTTGAGCCAGTAATCCAACCTTTTTTCTTTCTGTCTTCCGAAATATTATTGTGGTGCCCCATTTTCCCTCTTTCATTCTCTTTGTCCTTGCGGGCTTATGAGCTCTAAAAATTCAGTTATTTTCATTTTATTAGTATTTCAAAGGGGAACACAGGCTAATACAGGGTTGAGTGCATTAAGCCAACCATTTTTAACCAGGGAATTCTATTACACTATACTATTCCCCTCTAGTCACACTTGGGTAAGGGCTTTAGTCTCCATATTTAAGCCCAGCATAAATTTCATGAGAATACTGGCAGGTAGAAAAAAAATGAGGTCATTTATTTTAAAGGAAATGAGATGATTTGTTTTAAAGGAAATGGGAAAATGGATAGTTTTCTTTTGATGTTTTTGTTGATATTTTTTTCTTCTCCTGTATAATCTCTATTTCCTCCAAGTTTTTCCCTACCTGATTGTTCATTTGGGTGTATCTTTCATATTGGATGAAATGAAATGGTCCTTATATGTGTCTAGGAGAAGACTAAAAACGTTTAATAGAGATACATTTGCTTGTTTCTTTATTAGCAGTCTAATTCTCCATCTTTCAGCCCCCATTTAAAGTTTTCTTGGCATGAAGATCCTAGAGGCATTTTCTTCAGAACTGAACCAGAGGTAATCAGTCTCTGTAGGGGACCACAGCAAACTGCTTCAAGAGAAGCTTCAGAAGCTGTCTCTGTCTTCCCATAAGACCTACTCTAACAAGACTGATATTTCTTAACAAGCCCTGCCTCTCCATCCCTGCCTCCAAAACCCTGCCCCTCTACTGGCCCCTGTGACATGCTCCCCCAACCTTAATTAATTCTTCCTACTGCATTCAAAAAGACATTGCCACAAGGAAAGGAGACATTTACGTAATTATTTTTCCTGTACTGTTGGTGCTTAGCCAATTACCAGGCACTGGACAGGTAACCTATGAATGTCTCTTGAATCCATTGAATCACAAAGTGTCATCAAAAAGACACAAACCAACTCAGCTCAGCCCACTGACGGTCTCAGTTGTGTGATCCTATAAAAATATCATCATTTCCTCACTTCTGAGTTGTCCACATGAGAAAATGTGGTTAGAGGAAAGCCTTTTTATTAAAAACGATCAGGATGAATAGCTGGTTGTTTAAGCAAACAAAATCTGTTAATATAAGGATTCATACACAAAAAAATGTATTTGTCCCTTACTCGTTTAATTTAACCTAAGGTATATAAATATAAGTCCATTTGCCAATCTTTCTAGGTAGGGCTAACACCTTTTCTCTGAACATGGCAAAGTCTACAAAGGAGTAGACTTTGCCTTTCTTTTATCAATGTGATGGTTAATTGTATGTGTCAACTTGCCTGCACCACATGGTGCCCAGATAAAACATTATTTCTGGGTGTATCTCTGAGGGTGTTTCCAGAAGAGATCAGCATTTGAATCAGTAGACCCAGTAAAGTAGATCACCCTCCCCAGTGTAGGTGGACATCATCCAGTGCTTTGAGGTCTTCAATAGAACAAAAAGTAAAGGAAGGAGGAATTTTCCCTTTTTGCTTCCTCCCTGCCTGCTTGAGCTGGACATTTCATCTCTTCTTTTCTGGCCCTCCAATCGGAATTTACACCACTGGCTTCCTTGGTTCTCAGGCTTTCAGACTCTGACTGAATTATATTACCAGTTTTCCAGGGTTTTTACCTTGTAGACTAGCAGATTGCAGGATTTCTCAGCTTCCCTAATTTTATGAGCCAGTTCCTCGTAACCTTGTAATAAATTGTATACATAAACATATATATATATATACACACACATACACATAATACATCTATATACTAATACATATGTATATATGTGTGTGCATATATATATATATATGTGTTATTCAGTTCTTGCACTGAATTTTATGAGCCAGTTTCCCATAACCTTGTAATAAATTGTATACATAAACATATATATATACACACACATACACACAATACATCTATATACTAATACATATGTATATATGTGTGTACACACACACACACATATATATATATATATATGTATTATTCAGTTCTTGCACTGCTATAAGGAAATATCTGAGACTGGTAATTTTTAAAGAAAAAAGGTTTAATTGGCTCACAGTTCCACAGACTGTACAGGAAGTGTGGTGCTATCATCTGCTCACCTTCTGGAGAGGCCTCAGGAAATTTACAAGTGTGGCAGAAAGCAGGTACATCTTACATGGCCAGACCAGGAGCAAGAGAGGTAGTGGGGAGATGCTACACAATTTTAAACAACCAGATCTCACGATAACTCACTCATTCACTATCACAAGAACAGCACCAAGGAGATGGCAGTAAACCATTCATGAAGAACCACCTCCATGATCCAATCACCTCCCACCAGGCCCCACCTCCAACACTTGGGATTACAATTTGACATGAGATTTGCACAGGGACACAAATCCAAACCATATTGATGTGTGTGTGTGTGTGTGTGTGTATGTGTGTGTGTGTATTCTCCTATTGGTATATATGGATATATCTATATAGATATATATCCTATTGGCTCAATTTCTCTTAAGAACTCTGACAAATACAATAAATCATATCCATAATGCACCATGAATGACTTTCAGTTTAGTCTCTTTAGACATTGATGCTGGTAAAATAATTTTAGTGAAGACATGTTAGTTTTTATGTTTCTTTCCACCATTAATTTAAAATATATCTTGCCATGCCTAATATAGCAGCAAATAGTTAATTTGATTTCACTTGTTTTCAAGCTTTTCCAAACATTCCACTTAGTTCTTATGGAAAAAAAAATCCTATTTTAGTTCTGTATTGTTGCAATAACAAATTACCACAAATTTAGTGGCTTGAAACAACACACAGTTATTATGTTACAAATCTGTGGGTTAAAAGTTCAACACAATTCTCACTGGGATAAAATGAAGGTTGAGCTAGGTTACTTTCAGGAAGCTCTAGGGGAGAATACATTTCCTTGCTGTCAGCTTTCTTTGGCTTAAAACTTACTTCCTCCATCCTTAAAGCTGGCAAAATCAGGCTGATTCCTTCTCATGCTGCCACCACTCTAGTTCTTTAGCTACCTTCTTCCAGCCTCTTCCACTTTTCAGGGTGCTTGCGATTGCACTGGCTCACCTAAATAATTTAAGATAATCTTCCTATTCTAAAAGCAAAGAATTAGCAACCTTAATTCTATCTGCAAACTTAATTTCCCTTTATCATGTAATCTAACATATTCATTGTTACCAAGGATGAAGATGTGGGCATCTTTTGGAAGACTATTACTCTGCCTACCGGAGAGCCCATACTTGTTTTACCTTGATGCATATTCTCTTGAGCAAATTGCATAATTGCCAGTGTAAATCATGTTTGGAAGCTGCTGTAAGTGAATATTTGTGTCCCACTCAAAATTCATCTGTTGGGATCCTAATTCCAGAGTGGCTGCATTTGGAGATGGAGCCTCCAGTGAATTAATCAATGTTAAATTAAAGGTGGGGCACTAATCCAATAGGGGTTAGTTTCCTTATAAGAAGAGACATGGGAGTCTGCGCTCTCTCTCTGTGCTTACACATACACCAAGTAAAAGCCATGTGAGGACATAGTGAGAGGGCGGCTGTCTACACTCCAGGAAGAGGGCCCATACCAGAAACCAAACTGGCCAGAACCTTGGTCTTGCAATTCTTGCCTCCAGAACTGTGAGAAAATAACTTTCTGTTGTTTAAGCCAGCCAGTTTATGGTATTTTGCGTGGAAGCCTAAGCAGACTAAGATAGGAGCAAACACCACTGACCACTGGCCAGTGTAAACCTCAAATGATAGGAGTAGAAGTATAGAGAGAAGCTTATGAAGAGGGAACAGTCAGTATACCTTGGCATCTGTTGGTATTTTCTTTTTTTAAAGAAACCAAGAATGCTAGTTAAGCCAGTGAATTGGTGAAGAGAGAGGCTGGTTAAGAAAGCTTCTTTTGTGAATTCATTCTTTATGCTTCTATGGGATTTTCATTGAACTCAATTTAAATGTTTGGAACCTGGAATGCATACATAGAATTAAATTATAAGCAAATGCATTGGCAGTAGGGTGTGTATGTAAATGTGCATTTTTTTTCTGGTGAGGAGTCTATAACTTTCATCTCATCTGAAAAAGTTTTTACCTAGAAAAGTTTAATTCTTACTATGGCCTGCCCCCTGTACTGCCTTTTTTTACTTGGGTACAATCCATTTCCAATATTAAATTGTACATCCTTGAGACTTTCATAGCAGGATTATATTTGGTATCTTTGAACCAACCCATTGTGCTTATCACTATGCCTGGCACATAGTTTATACTCAGTAAATTTTAACTTATTTTAAAGTTGCACCGTTGCACTAGTGAGTTGAACAGTTGTAGAGTTAATGACCTAACCAGGTTGTTCCAGTTTTGGTCATTTTACTCCAAAAAAGCTAAATATGTTTATAATCATATATGGCTCATAGTTTCTTGTGAAGTGGTGACATTTCATGTTCTAAGAGGAAAAAACTCTGATTCATTTTTTTAAAACTTGTTTTGGAATTTTTAAGAGGTGTTCCAATGCTCTGTGGTCAGACTGTACTCATGTCTCCAATTGTATTGCTGTACTCCAGACCCAAAGTTGGCACCGATGCCTTGTTGAAAGTATTATCAGTGGTAAGAGACCTACTACTGAGAATTTTATTAGCACAAATGAGGGTTCCTAAGAGGAACTGAGGGTAAGAAATGTACTGATTACAAGGCTGCTCTGTCTAGAAATTTAAATATGCTGGCCATTTACGTTCATTAGATTTGTGATTTAAACCACTGGAATGCTTCCCTGTTAACAGCAATGGAAGAGTTTTTGGATTTTGTTTCTCCATTGACTTCTCACTGGAGCTGTGGAACACTTTTCATCAGCTTGAAATCTGTTTGCAATTACTAAATGGCTGGGGGACTTGTGTCTTCTGTGTGTGTTTCAGCAATGCTGAGCAACATACCAACTCCTTGGTCTTGGAAGAGGCTAACACTTTCTTTCTCACAGTGCTGAGAATTCCAGCATACTCAACCAAGAATTGGATGGAAACTTGGGGGTTATTACAGCCAACTTCCCACCCACTGAATGCAGAAATTTGTTCTACCATACTGTGCTTCAATGATTCCTAAATTGCAAATCATAGTAAAAAATAAACTTTACACCACAGCCAAGCACGTGCCTTGCATGTGCAACCTTATACACAAACATGTTTCCAAAAAAAGTTCAAAATGCCCTTTCTATAGACAATGTATACCAATAGCTTTACTTTTATTCTGTCTCCTGATAACTGATAATTGTTACTTTTATTCTAATTTCTTCCATTTTATTGTATTCTGATCATGTGGGTATGTGTGACATATAAAATATGATATGTGTTAATGCCATTAGGTACTCACTAAATTGATATCATGTCTCACTAATGTGTTGCAAGCGGCAGTCTAAAAACATTGGAGTACAGAATTTCTGTCAGATATTTGGTCATGTAGTTTTCATTTGCACAATAACAGCATGGAGAAGTTTCATACTTTATGATCAGTATTCATATATGTAATACTTAAAATTTTTTTTAAGTAGTCAGTTAACAAATAAAGGTTGACTATATTCAAGGTATACAGCAAATTGGTTAAGTATACATATAGATTGCATAATGATTTCCACAATCAAATTAGAGTTAACGCATAGATTACTACTCATGATATACATTCGCTTTCCAGTACTTGTTCATCTTCTAAACGAAAGTTTGTCCTCTTTGATCAATACATCCCCATTCCTTCACCTTAACCCCTGGTAACCACTGTTCTACTCTGCTTCTGTGAGTTTGAATTTTTTAGATCCTATACTTAAATGAGACCATGCTGTATTTTATCTTTATGTGTATGGCTATTTCACTTAGCATAATGTCCTCTATGTTGTTGCAAGTTTTCAAGAAGGAAAACCTGCTATTTGTGTAATAGGTTTTGAAGAACTGTCTTTTAATAGTGCCTGCTTATGTTATGCACTGCTCCACACTCCGGAATAAAGCATTTTCAACCTTTAAGAAATGTTCTCTCTAGCTCAGGCATGAACCTAGGTATGGCCCAAATCTCAAGATGTGGAGAACAGTATGGCCAATAGGACTAGCAGGAATCTGCAGTACAATGAGGGCTCGCCATTGTTCTACATAACTTCAGAGTTTTAAGGTGTTGCTATTCTCAGCTGAAACTACTTTTATCTAGTATGAAAATCCCCTAAAAATGTGTGGTCAATATGATTAAATACATTGTAGTGGTATTGAAGACATGTTCTGAAGTCTACTTAAAACATTCACATTATTAATTTAGTTACATATTTTAAATATTATAGTAATATATGTGGTAGAGGATATGAATAATATTACATAAAATGATATTAGTTTACTTGCTTTTTCTACATCACATTTCATGAAGGAACTGTATTCAGTTCCACAAAGTAACTCTCTGCTGTTACTTTTTTGGTCATCACTAGATCAGCTTTGTGAGTCATCTAAGAAAAATGTCTGAAGCAAATCAACTTTATTCCCATTTAAGTTATTTGGGATCCAAAACCTTTTGGATCCATGATGCTGTCACAGTACATTTTATTCTAAGCCATGGATATCTGTTTTCTTAGTTTTCTTTCATTTTTTCTGTGTAATATTTACCTAGCAACTAGTTACTAAATTGGTTTTTACAGTAACTTGATTGAGATATAATTCACATGCCATACAATTTGTCCATTTGATATGTACAAGTCAATGTTTTTAGCATATTCACAGAACTGTGTGGCCATGATCACACCCAATTTTAGCATATTTTTGTCACCCTCCAAAGAAACTCCATACCTATTATCAGTCACCCTATGATTACTCCCAATCCCTCAGCCCTCAGCAAGCACTGATCTACTTTCTATCTCCATGAATTTGCCTGTTCTGAACATTTGATATAAATATAATTCTACCATATGTTTCCTTGTGACTGGCTCTTTCACTTAGCATTATGTTTTCAAGGTTCATCTATGTTATAGCATGTATCAGTATTTCATTTATTTTTATTTAAATTGGTATTTAAAATCATTTTTGAAAGCCTTGTTTAAAATGATAAGCAGTGCTTCTATCTGGAAATCATGCTCTCTAATCCCAGAAATAATTACTAAATCTGTGTTAAATTCCTTTTCTTCCTTTTAAAAACCCAGTACTGTCAAGTGGCCTCTACGATTTTGAAAATCAACATTGAGTACATTTCAGGCAAATATATCTTGACAAATAGTTCGTTGTTCTAAATAATTAGAAGAACTTTTTATATGAGATACCTTGTAAACCCTTAAAAATAAGGTAGTTTCCTTTGTTCTGAAAAATAATTTTAGAGTAAACCCTCGTATCTTTAGGAATATATATTTAGGAGAAATCAAAGGAGTTGTAATTCCATCTTTAGTCAACAAGGGGATGGGAAGTAATATTTCTTAAAATCTTTGCAAAAGCCAAATACTGTGCTTGGCAGTCTATATATTTTATCTTATTCAATCTTCACAATACCCCATGGAGAAGAAAATATGATCTTGATTTTATAAACAAGGAAACTGAGTGTTGGGATTGAGAAGTGGGTAGGGGTCCCTCCAGTTCCGCTTGTTTGACATTTTTCTGTACTTGATGTCTGACCTCCCCCTTTCTATCTGTTTGATTTCACACAATATGCATCTCATCCACTGCTGTGAGCTCAATGTGTCTCCCAAAATTCATATGTTAAAGCTTAGTGGCCAATGTTATAATATTAAGAGGTGGGGCCTTATAGGAGTCATTAAGTCGTGAGGGTTCAGTCCTCCTGGGTGGGATAAGGGTCTTTGTAAAAGGGCTTGAGGGAGTGGGTTCACTCTCCTGTTTCTTCCATCATGTGGGGACACAGACTTTGTCCCCTTTTTTCCTTTTCACCTCTTGCCATGTGAAAATGCAGCCAGAAGGCCTTCACCTGACACAGCGAAACTGCTAGCACCTTGATGTTGGACTTCTCAGCCTCCAGGATTGTGAGGAAACAAATTTCTGTTTTTTATAAATTACCCAGTCTCAGGCGTTTTGTGATGGCAGCATAGGAGTGAACTGAGGCATTCACCGTGAAGTTCAGTCAAGATTTCCTTGTCTCCAGACAATTCTATTGCATGGTGTTCAAGTGTTGTGGCAGAGACCCTAAGGCTTGCTAAATATCCCACATGCCCTTCTATGTTTCTCAGTTTTCCTTGTAGTTAGCACAGAGCCATATTACTTGTTCTGGCCAACTGGCTATAAATGGAAGTGTCACTTCCAGTTGGAAATAATAAAGGATGATGTAAACCTACAAATGTTTCTCTCTTGCTAGGAGTGCCGTGTAGTCATGTGCTAAAATGACATGACAAGATGGTGGTACATCCATATATCAGCTCTTTGAGATTATAGGGACCATGTTTGGGACATGTAATATGAGCAAGAAACAAATGCCTGTAAGTCATGAAATTTCAGTGTTAATTTATTACCACAGCATAACCTATCTACTTTGGTTCACAAATATATTAGACTTAATTTTCTTTTAGTTCGATTGACTTTTTTTTTTTGAAAGAAAGAAAAAGAGAGAAAAGAAAGAAAGAGTGAAAGAAAGAAAAAAAGAAAAGAATGTAAGAGAGAAAGAAAGAAGAAGAGAAAGAGGGAGAGAGAACGGGATTCTTGTTCTATTGCCCAGGCTAG